>JASAND010010794.1:0-35842 GCA_030248195.1 Trissonchulus latispiculum | reverse complement strand
TGCTTTCTTGATGAGCACTGGATTTGGTTGAGTTCTTCCTCACTGGATTTGGTTGAGTTCTTCCTCACTGGATTTGGTTGAGTTCTTCCTCACTGGATCTTCGGTTCTTTCTGGTTTGTACGGTAAACGCACCGTGTGTGAAGGCTAACGCGCCTGTGTTCGCTTGTGATAAGCTAGACGGTAAACGCACCGTAGTTTAAAGGCAAACTCGCCTTTGTTGCTTGTACTAAGACTCGGTAACTAACACACTGACAATTTAATGAAAAACACTACAACTATGATTCGTACAATTAGGTGCGTTCAAATTAACAATTACTACAATACTAGCGAATAGGTTACAGTACAGTTAGATACAGTACAAGATTACTGTACCAGAGTTGCCAGTTACTTTCCCTTCCTAGGTTATTATTAATATTATTCCTGTCTGGAATAATATTACAAACTTTGGTTAAGTTATTGGGACAAGGTCGATACTCTTAACGCCTTTTACACCCTTCTACTCTACTAACTCTTTCTAGCTCAATTTCCCTATATGCTGTGTGTTACCCTATCTTGTGCTATGTTACTCTTTATATGTCCCCTTACAATAGGACTGTCAAACACTAGTATCACAACAAACTAAGTTACTAATTATTAACCTAGGGACGGTCTTTAGGTGAGCCCCTGAAAGTCGGACACTGCTTTCGCTCCATAAACCTCAGTTCAGGGATGCTGTGTGGGATAGAATTTGAGGAACGCGAAACAGTTGGGGATTTGGTAGTCCTTCCTTACTTATCTCTAATTAATGGAAAATTAGTACAATTACACACAGTTCAAGAATTGGTGCTTCTTCGGTTTCTTCCGTTCTCAAGATACAATGACCGCTGGCTGCTATCTAAGCTCAAGCCAGAGACTGAGGGGACTGGGCCCCGGAAACGAGAAGGGTGAACTGAATAGATTATACATTTTCAGGCAAAGAAGTACTGAGTGATTTTAGGTGTCAAAGTCCACGTTGCAGTTTTCCCAAGTGACAAGTGCCGGCTGGATTCGTCTCTGATCTCGACCTTAGTTATGCTCTAAGTCCACCAGGTAGCTACAGTGATTAGGCTCCGTAACTGTCTGTCTGATAGGTCCAACTTCAACTTCAGGGATCGCTTCCGGATCCAATAAATAATCACTACTGCTTCTGATAATCCAAAGACTTCCACTGACCGATCAAGTCTGACTAGCTCACTGGCTCTGAATTCGAACTAGAGACGATCCGCGCACCTGAATCAAATGGATTAAAACCCATTAGTACAAGGTCACGGTGCGGGAATCAACCAAACAACCATTACTCGTTCTTTCGCTCTTTCCTGGCCCAAAATGTGCATTTTGGGCCCTATTTGAACTGATAATTGACGAAATGACACAAAAACACTGGCTATTGCCTTTTTGACAAAACTAACTGTTCACTTAGCAATTTCTTGTTGCAAAACAGGCCTTCCTTGGCCCTTTTAGGTTACCACTTGGTGATTTTGATTAAACTTGAAGTAGTTCTTCGCGTAGACAAAATGATTTGTAATGTTCTCACATATGGACCCAAATCAGGTCTTAATGGCTTGCAATTAGACGAAACAACTCTTAAAAACGCGTAACTCTCTCTATTCGTACATTACTTGAAAATCTTGTTGGTTTCTGTCCTTTTCTTGCACAAACCGGGCCGCCCCGCCCGTCTTAGGTTAATACAACAGATCCTGACAGAAACTCTACGGGTTACTTGAACAAATTAGATGACCGAACAAAACTTGCGTTTCTGGCCTAGTTCTGGCCCGATTTTGTTGATTTGCCACGGGAAACAGGCTTGTTTCCCGTGGCCCCACTGTAATCTTGAACGTACACCAAACTTGATGTTTTTTACATAAACTTTTAGTGTTGGAAGATGGTCAATCATTTATGTTCTTACTACAATTAACCTAGCTACTGCCTACTTACCTAAATATGTTAAACTACTGAAACCTACGTAGGGTTAACTTAAGAATTAATACTGTTGTTTATTTGGTTAAACGTTCTATGGCTAGTCAGCTTTCCTACCTATATTGATAAAATAAACTAACAGGCTGCGTTGTGGGTGAGTTTTTGCACATAATTAGTATTAACTGTTTTCTTACCAAAAATGCAAAAACTCACTCACTCACTGTCTCAGCCACATTTTCTGCAGTCCCTACTTACCGACCTACCGACCTACCGAACTACGTCTACTTCTAAATCTACCTACCCCTTATCCTAGTGCCCTAACAGGGGACGTGCCGAACCGCTATTCGATCCGGTGCTGGCAACCCCAGCAGCCAGCCGAGTGATAGACGCGCAATCTACCACCCTTTCACACGAGCACATAATTGCGTTCGTGCAAAACTGGCATAAATTAACAAAACTTCGATGAACACGGATTTGAGTAAAAGTTATATATTTTTGTAGAGCTTGAAAAACTGAGCATTTTTTGTGCTTACAGCACCAAAAAATGTAAAGTTATTAGTGAGAAAAACATCATTAAAGTTTGTTTCTACATATGCATAATTAACACATATAATGTATTAATTGAACTGCACACATGCTAATTTGCTACACTGCTTTCTTATATAGGCTAATTTGAATTCGTTCGAATTGTAACCCGTTAGCTCAATGGAAGAGCACTGGACCTAGTACTCCAGAGATCCTGAGTTCGAACCTCCTTCCGGGTCTACTTATTTTTTTTTTTTTTTAGTCTGTCTTTTGGCCTTTGGCATGGTAAATTACGTTAATCCGGTCACGACCGTGAGCCCATGATAAGTTTTTAGGCCAAGACTATTAACATCCCTATTCTAACTTAACTGTTTCCCCAATTATTAATAACGCCAGCTAATTAATATAACAAGACTGCAACTATTTTCCTACCTAGAACTGATTCAAACTGCTAGTCCGCTAATCGGACATTTGTAGGGAGACTCTTGCTAGTGACAGGTTTCTACCTATCTTAATCGAGTATTTACTTGTCTAAACCGGCTAGTGCTGGATTTCATGAATGCAGCTCATCCGTCCCAATCGCAGGGCGACCTACACGGATGACCGGAAATCCGGGACAGACCTGCAGGACCTAATGGGGTCCCCGTGACCCTAGGCTGCAGAATCTGCCCTAGCCCGTCAAACAGAACAGTTTTTAAGCAAGGTTTTACATTGCATTCATTCCGAAACTGACAGTTTTACGTCAACCACGCGTCTAGGTTATAGTAGAACTAAATCCCCTAATTATTTATGATTAAGGGCCAAATTGCTACTCAATTTGGCCCAGTTCCTGCCTAATATCTGAGCATTTACACATTCATTCTGGCATATCCAAGACCCTTATGGAACAAAGGGAGTTTACATGGTCTGCCCTCAATCACACACACAGTCACACAATTTTGATTCAGAATTCACACCTAACAAGTTGGCCCCCAAATGGGCAATATTCCTTTGTAGATCTTTATGAATTTTTGTAGGAAATGCTGCACTGTCGTGAATAATATTTTCTACTTGCTTTATAATCAGATTAATATATCTATTTATAATGTTTTCTACTTTATGCATAATCAGTAATCACATTTCATATCGAACGGGCCTTTTCACGGGCAGAGTAAGGTAGAGTTAAAATCAACTTTAACTAGTTTAACTCCATCCAAGTGTGGCTTTCCCTCTTTTAACTCTTTCATTCAAACAATCGATTTAATTTTAACTCTACTCTACTCTATCCTTTCTTGCAAAGGTCTCAGGTTCTGTGAATTAACTCTACCAGCATTCGCTTGCTGGGGCCCGTTGCATAAAAATTACAATAAGTTAATAAGTCCAATAAGTCATATACAATTAGCGAATTTGCGTTGCATAAAAGTCATAATCTAAGTCATAAGCGGCTTATTAAAATAAGCGATTTTTGAATTAAAATAAAGTAAATTTCATAAGCTAGCGTTGCATAAAAGTTTGCGATAACTATTAACTTATGAGAAAACGCTTATTAAAATAAGCGAATTTGCAATAAAATTCCAAGTTTTATTGTATTATTTTTATAACAAAAAAGGTGCAGAAAACTGAAATTTAGCCTTTTCTGAAAAGTTGCAATATCGGTAGAAATGCTCAAAGTGATCTCCTTTCAAGATTTACAGTTTATTATGCTTAATTAGTAGTCGCGTAAAATTGTATTTTGGAAGTGCCAAGACGGAATTGTTAGCTATAGTGTAATATCAACGAAGCAAATTCCACGTTCCGTTACTGCGTAAAGAAAAAATTCTGCAAATTGCGAAACCGAAACAGTCAATGATCCGTCATTACATTGCCTACACAATTTACACAATTACATTAATAACCAAAATTTTTAGTGCTAAAGTTTTTGTTTGTGAAAATTTTCCATTTTACCGCTCCGAAACTAACTGCATTGCTCTTCATAGAGCTGAAAACATGGTTGCATTGGAAAAAATAAAAAATATTTTCAGTGGAACTTATGACTTTTCACTTATTATAATTCAGAATTGCTTATGAAATAAACGCTTATTACAATAAAATTTTATCCAACAATTTCCTACTTATTGTATATGACATATTAACTTCATGAACTTATGAGTTTAAGGAACTCATTACTTATTATTTTTATGCAACGGGCCCCTGGCATTGAACCACACAGCTCGCCAACTCATCCATTAGATTGAATTTTTAATGAATTACGACTTGCATGGGTGCAGCTCTATGCTCATCCATTTCTAGTCTTTCACATTCAAACTCTTCATAGTAAGACAAAAATAATTCCAACGGATAAATTCCTATTGTACTAACACTATTTAACAAATTTTGTCTTTATTCCATTGAGTTGAGTTTAACATTGTTTCCCTAATGCGCCAAAGTGAGCTCCCGTTTTTCACTGCGGTTAAAAAGCCCAAAAATAAGCAATCGTTTAGATTGCTGACAGTTGTCAACTGCGAGAAAACGGTAAGTTTGGTCGCTTAAATATCTGCTAACCTAATTTGCATAATCAACTTTCGCAAAAAAGGTGTCCTATACTTCTAGCCATGTGTTGAAAATAGGGCCTCGATGTTGTGAAATAGAGAAAATACACGCTAAACATAGCTAAAACTCATTTTATACATTCCTGCTCCAGCAGGAATAAAAAGGGCTAAACTTGGAACCTCACAATCCATAAGTTATTTACCCAATAAGCCAACTACTTAAATTTAGTATTCACATTCACACAGTAATGAGCACAACTATACCAACAACACTACAAACGACTACACATTATAATACAGATTCTGACACTTTCCTACCTAAGCCTACCTATTCTACCTATTCTTTGTATGCACGCTCTGTTGTATTTTTGGAATTAACGGGTCTCCGTCTGGAGCCAAAAGTTTATGTAAGTTTATAACTTTTAACAAGGACTTTAAACTTTGAAACTTTGTGAATTTTGTTGGAAAGTTAACGAGTAATAATTGCTCGGCAATTATTACCAACAACACAATCAATTCCGCTAAGGACAGCTTGATTAGTTAATATAGGAAGCCGGCCATTCCCTCAAAAAAGACTGAATAATTATTAGTTACAAACTGTTTCTGAGTTTTATTCCTATTAATTTTAGGTAGCCGACCTACAGAAATAGCATAACACGATTACAGACAATAGTTTTAACTTCAGTAGTGCCTAACTGTACGAATATAACCGGCAATTCCTAATTGCCGGCTGTGGGGAGAATTATTCTCTAGACTTAACTCAATTCAGAAAACGAGGTCATAGCCAAAGGACTTCCCACTTCAACTCAAGGGTGGGTCCCCACTCAAAATCCCTTCATTACAAAATAACCCCAAAAATGAGAAAAAGGAAAATGACTGGCCACAAGGGCTCGCTGGGTAAAATGTGAAAACTGGCTACTGTGGCTCACTCGTGAATGCAATGGGAACCGGGCTAATGGCGGGCCCTCTGAGGAAAGATTGCAAAGATCGGCCACGAGGGCCCACTGGATAAAAGCAAAAAGTAAAAAGACTGGCCACGAGGGCTCGCTAATTTTGAATTGCTGGTGAGCCAAAAAGGGCTGTAATTTGACTAAATTTAAAGGCCCGAAGGCCGAAAACCACTGTAAAAATAGGCCAAAAAGGGCCTTCTGAAAACCTTAAAAAAAAGTTTTCTGTGCGTCTGGCCGAGCATAATGCGCTCATATGGCCCTAGATCTTGCGTGTCTTTGCTTCTCGTGTCGGCTCACTTCATCTCCTCTGACCAGCAGGGCCAGAGGAGGTCCTAACTCGTGGTCCTATGGGGGGGGGGGGGGGGGTAAAAGTGCGTTGGGGATTCTCCGGCCAAAACGCTGGCACACCGTGAGACGCACTAAAGTAGGGGGGATAAGCACGAGCCGCTCTCGGCCGGAGCTGAAAGCAAAGACTGACTGAAATTTTAAATTTCCAGTCAGTCTACCTCACGGCTGTTGGCGGTTTCTTTGGAGGTGGACGGGATTTCCCTACTCTTCTGAAATCCTCAGGGGTGAGACCCGTATCGTGGGCTGTTTGCACGCCTGGCCCACCGGAATAGAGATTTATGGGGGTCTGGCTTTATGACCCCCTTTGTGTGCAAAACTCTCCAGAGTTGAATCTCCAGAAACTTTCCAGACATTTTGGTTAACATATAATGGCAACCAAAGGGAAAGCCTTTGATAAAAAATAAAAATTTTCTTGAAATGAAAAATGAAACAGTACGAAAAATTGGCCTCTCAGGGCCCAAAATATGAAAAAGTAAAATTTAAGTGTTATTATTACTGTAAGCTTTTGTAATATTTATGCTCGGTATTTTTAGGCGTTCCCTTATTCACTGGCCCCTTTCTCTTCTTTTTAGCGACGATTTCTCGGCCAGGAACAAGGGCCGCTGCTCTGGTTAATCCCAGCGACAATTGCTCTCCCTCACTTGCAGCTGGAAGTCCCTACCGTAAGGAACAGGAGGTGGTAATTGTCGCTCAAAAACAGTGCATACAAAGAGATACGTATTTTTCTCGCTAACAAAATCCAAATACTATTAATTTACGTGTGAAACTACCTAAGACCACTTATTTTCTTTTTATTTAAATAATGTGGGAGAGGGTTACGCCCCCTCCGAACCTATTGTTACCTATGAACACATGCTAAGTTTCTTCACTGCGAGGCAAATTTTCGCTGGTAGTAGGGCCAACAGAAGCCCGAGAATGGATAGGGGGATGAATGAAAACATGGAATGGGCGTAACAACAAATTTTTGTTACGCCCAATCAAAGTGTTTACATAAGGTTAAAATTAAAGAATTAAATTTTAAAAGTTACAAAACTATTTTAACCCATAACTTTCGCAATATTGGGAGCTAAAAGACCGGGTTTGGAAATTTGGAACCAGGAAGAAATTGCATTTCAGATAAACCTAAGTTAGTATTGTCACTCAAAATTGTCAAAATTCATTAATTATTGCCTAATTAACACTATTTTTGCCTAACTAGCACATACTAGTGCTCCAAAGTCATATTTCATGAACCTAGATACGAATAATTAAGTTTAAATGACCCATCTTCCAAATTTATGACTGTATATGTCATTTTTAACTGCAATTTCTGTAATTTATTCATTACTTTCTGAGTGATACTTTTTGATAACTTTCCTCTTCACAAGTATAAATTTAATTTTAAATGAAATTTTAAGCCAATTTCAAGCAACAGGAGGCCTGTTAAGGCTGGGGGAAGAGTAACGACTTCTCCGTTAGTTGATCAAAGGCTATAGTTGGGTCAATTACGACCCCGGAGTGGTAACGACCTCTCCGTTATTGGCTAGCCCTGATCAAACCTTATTAGCTCATATTACACTAGGTTCCTATCCTATTCTGGCACTACCTGTACAGATTAGAACGCTTCAGTTTAACCCTATTTCTGGCATCTAGATTCTACTGGAGTCCCTATTGTCTTCTGGCGTTAATCAATCATGCTCTAACAATATGCTAACCAAAGTTTCGGAACCACGCTAGAACTTATGTCCAGTTTAGTAAGTTTTGGAGTGATTTGAATTAGTTAGGACGGACTGGCAACTCTGGTATCACAAGAACAATAGATAATTGCAAAGATAGCTGGACGTTCACACACTGCATTCCAGGTTCTGAATAACAGATTCCAAAAGCACCAAACGATAACAATTCTAATTCCGATCAAGATTTACGATTTTAACAAGTTTCCTTAGCTTTTGGCTTTTGCTCTATCCGTACCATTACATTTGCTTTGAGAACTAGGATTGCGGTTGACATCCAATGATTATCAATATACAAACTCCGCACGTCTTGCTACACTACACCCAACATACAACAATGATCAAAATTAGGTGCGCATGCATGAATATGCCTAATGAAGGGTTAATTTAAACCAGCGCCTCTTTCATCCTTCATACTAGATTTTAGACGTGGACTTCATCGACATATCCTGGATAAGCTATGTAATTGAACCCAACAATAATGAATTTTGTAACCAGGATTGTTCTCAACTGAAATCTATATTATTCCATCCAGTACGTCTATTTGGTAGTGAATGGAATGGAAAATTTGACTAATCCAACTCTCGATCGACTCCCTAATTAGTGACTCGCATAAAGTTTAATCCATTGTACATGCAGCGGTCTAGAATGAAACCAAGAGTCCATGATTGTTCATGTATTCGAAGAAGAGTAAGCCACTAGAGGGCTCTTCTTGGCATTGCGTAACGGTGCTCCGACCACAATACGCGAATGTTCCCCCCCGTTTGATGGGGCGGGTAGACAGCATACCCCCTCCCCGGTTGGTGGGGGGTATGCAAAAGGGGTTCCCGTTTGGTGGGGAATTGCAAAAGGGGTCCCCGTTTGCGGGGAGAACGGAACCCCGTTTGGGGGGGGGGTCGCTCAAGCAGGCTAACTTTTGCTCATTCTGACTGACCGTTGGCGACCCCCCCCCAAACGGGGACCACTTTTTGTGACTCTCCAAACGGGGGACCACTCTTTGTGACCCCCAACGGGGACCACTTTTTGTGACTCCCCAACAGGGACCCATTTTCAGAAATAAAACAAAAACTACCGAAAAACTCTGCTGTACCCCCCCCCCAAAAAAGGAGGGGGAAGTATGCGATGTCGATTTGGCCGACCCCCCTTAAACGATGAACATTCGCGTATTGTGGGCGGAGAATCGTTACGCAATGCAGTGAAGAGAAAACCCTCTAATGGCTTACTCTTCTTCTTAATAATAGTGTAATTATGCACTTTTGATGAAACCAATTGACATTTCTTCTGAAAAGAAGTACGGGAACAAGTATATCTTTCTCTCTTCAGAGTACTGTTTTCGCAAACTCGAATTTAGCTACTTGGTTGATTTTTGCTTTACAGCATAGGGAAGGTGACTACGATTTTTGTAGCAATAGAAAAGATAGAGACTGGCAATATGTCTACGGGAGCGTAGCCCACTAAAATTTAGCGCCAACAATAAGTTAACTAATGCTAACCTATTCCAATAGCTTGTTGAGTTGTTGCGCTCCTAATTAACGAAACCCATTATCACTCATTTCAAACAACAAGTCTGGGAAATGAAGTATTCAGTTCTGATTTAGGGCTGGGGGGACTCAATCAAAATCCAGAATCAGTTCCTTGCTTTTAGGTTACTGGATCATAACTGTAATTTCACCAATTTTTGCAGGTATGTAGTTACTACAGAACTTGCGTATTATTTGCAGTGACCACCGTACTAAACTAGAAAACTTTTTGCGAACAGCAAGTACACTTTCTGCGTTAAACTAACCTGCAAGTTGAAGATAATCGCTGAAAAAGAAAGTCACCAGACATATTAATGCCAATACTACATTACTTACTTTTCAAAAATGCAGAGGTTAGGGATAAGTTTTAACACGTAATACTGGTTTCTCGTCTTAAAATGGTGAACCTTTTCCTTTTTGATACATCAACTTTGAAACCTTATTACTCATTCATTCTCTGATGTCAAGAAGTTATTGTATATCGAAATGGAGATTAACATTTTCTCTTTCTAACGAATACAGTGAACCAAACTTTAGTCTCGGAAATTATTATATACTGCATTTTCTATGTAATTTAATTTTCCAGATTTTTCGCAAACTACTAAACTAAATTTTTCCGTGAGGCATCGGCTAATGTTTTAGGCAGTCATTGGCCGACAATTTTGGTTTTCAACGGGTTTTAAGTTGAAATACGGTAATCACCAATCAGAAATTTGCAAAATAGAGCAACCAAGCTTACAATAGACTCCAAATCTAGTTTCCCAATTTTTTATGCTATACAGAGCTACTTTTCTTAGATAACATCCGAAAATATATATCTTGAAGCAGTTATAATAACTGTACTGTAAATTGCTCTTGGCAGCAATGGCCGGCAATACAGGATCAATGGGCAAACAGGCAGGCGGTTAGCGTCCGGCCGGCGGCCGGCCTCAAACTTGGGCGTCGGCCAAGTCCATTTTATTCCCATTATCAACAAGTTGAGGACCCTTTTTTGATTGTTATGAAACCGCTCTTCCTTATTAGGAAGTTAGCTAAAATGGGGTACGCGCAACGCAACAATGCGTAGTGCTGTGCGTGAGATAAAACGAGTGAAATTTGTGTTGGTTTTGTAGGCTCCAAAAGTTGCACTGGTAAGCTACTGCCTCTCAGACTGAAAGTCGAAAGAGCAGAGCGAGAACAGTATAGTCAGCAAGTAATTCTTGCTCAACAACATATTCTGAATTTCAAAGCACTAACAGCAGTGTGAACAGATGAGATGACTCGGTCGACTCTAAGATCCTTCGGACTAAGTAGGCTGGATTTTAAGGGTCTACTCCAATCCGGGGTCTTCGTCCGCGTTAATCTCGACTTAGACTCCTCCTAGTTTCCGTTTCTGTTTAGGCCAATACATCGTCTAGTGAGCAACTGTCGTCCTTCCTAAAAAGCCCACAGGTATAGTACCTTCTGGAATCAGGCAGAAGATCAACACCTCTAGCTCTCAGCACAATTATGGCTGACAAATGAAATACTTATGGCACAAAATTCTCAGTGAACGAATCGAAAAGAAAGCTCTCTACGTTCCAAGGGCAAAAGACAACTCAAAATAACTACAATAGGATGAACTAAACCAAGAATCTCTTCGTCACAAGTACTGGAATGTCTCTAGCCAAAAACTAACAGTCAACTCTACAGCAGCAACTTTCGACAATTTAGTTGAAAGTTCGACAATCACGATACAATCTCCTCTAGCGTGGAGCAGGCCAAGTCCTAACTGAAATCCCAAGCAAAACCAACTGAAAGTCCTAACAAAATCCTAAGTTCCTAGCAAAAGGGACTACCGAAATCTTTAAATTTTAGGTTTAATGTACAACAGTGACGCAGACGAAAAGAGGATAGTGAGACGGTAGATGTAATGTAAGAAAAATTAGTTTCAACGATATAGTCAGCTATTCAAACAACATGGATAAAACAACTACAATCTGCCAAGAATACAATTGACATATTGATCGGCTATAGCTTCAAACATACATACATACACACAGAAAACACAACTGACCACTATAGTACGGCAGCTCGTACCTAATTAATGAACCCACATTGCTTCTAGTTAGATCTAGCAGAAGTCCTAGTAACTATAAGTCTGATATTCACAAGTTATACCATAAGAGTTTCAGTTGGTCAGTTATGTCCTCTACCTGAACTACCTACAAAATTGGTGAATGATTTAATTAGTATATCGTACTGTCTGGTACAAATTTCTTGACAACCGATTTCTGTTTCCTAAGCTATAAGGTACCGTAGAGGGAAGGGTGTGTGGTGTCTTATATGCTTTTATTTTAAAGAAACAACAATATCGCGCGCATTAATACTCCTTCTGTGGCACGTAGATACTAATTCCAACTACCGGCACGGCAGATAAGTAGGCTATCCTACTTCCCGTCTAAGTGGTAGAGGTCAATGTCATCCGCACGTTTTTGAGAAGTTTACCGGGATTCTAGAGTTCTTCAAAAGGTGCTGATCAATCAAAAACAATTAATTTTGGATTGAACAGCAACAAGTAGAAGGCAAAACGAAAAACAAGACAAAGACCTTTAAAGTGAACGTTCAAGCAGATCTAGATCTGGTCTCTGACAGTTTCAGGGGTCCCAACTCCAAACTCCAAATCGAAAAGCTGGAAGCCTTGAAGCTAGGTGCTCGGAGTCAGGCTGCAGCTAGAAGAGTTCGCCAGAGGAGAGAAGCCTCAACGAGGGCACCGCGAAAAGCACTGGCAGAATCAGAGTGGGGAACAGGGTGTCCGACAAATCACTCGTGGGCAGACAGATATAGCAATCTGATGAAGGGTGTCAGACTAATCATTCCCTGTAGTACGAGGATCTAGCTGCACGGTGCGTTGCCCTAAAACTCTGGAAACAGTGGAAAGCAGTCAGTCCTATGTGAATCACGCACCTTACGATCTCATAGTAAGGCAGAGTGACAGCCGACAAGATTGGATCCCGGGAGATCCCGCGCACAGCTGAGAGGGCGGGAGGGAGGGAGTACTGGTTGGGGGAGCGGCGCGACAGCAGAAGTCTGGCTCTGGCGATCCCGACGGCAGGACCTCAGAGCAGGCTAGAGTACAGGAAAAGGCTGATACCAGACCTGGAATCAAATGGGTTAAAACTCGTTAGATCTCAGAGAAAGACGCTAACACGACATTTCCGGGTCCAGTGAATTCATCCCCAAGAAGCTAAGACGAAGTTTGACAGATTTGGAGTTGAGAGCGATTGCACTAGTCCCACCAAGATGATGGGATGATGGAATTTTGGGCATAGTAACGCCCTATTTTTGCAAAACATGGGAGAGGGGAGAGGAGGCCGTACAAGTAGAGTCAGTAAGATGGAGGTGCAAAACAAGTAAATGTCAAACATTAGAAATTTCGGCAATCATTAAATTGACTGGCCAAATTAAAATCTTCCTATTATCCCCCCCATAGTCCCGAAGAAGTACACAAAGAAGCTCAATTTTGATTGATTTTGATAGGTGGTAGGATTCTCCAAGTACTAAAAATGCAAAATTTTTAAAATTTTTAAAAAATTTTAAAAAATTAGAAAATTTAAGGTTGGTATAAGGAGAACCAAATAAAATTTTTTTGAAAAATTTTGCTGACAACTTTGAATTATGGGGGGTTTTGGGGTGTTGATCACGAATCCGGAAATCGGTTTTTCGGATTCAGGCTTTCGTTAGCTCAGGATAAGCTTACATCTTAAGCTTAAAACTTTAGCTTATATTAAGCTGACGAAAAGCTGAATCGAAAAACTGGCTTCAGATTCTTGATCAGCACCCCAGAAAACCCCTGTAAACAAGTTTTCAGCAAAAATTTTTTCAAAAAATTTTTCGGTTCCCCTTGGTCCCCCCTTACCAAACTAAAATTTTAAAATTTTTAAAATTTTTTTAAAAATTTAAAATTTTTGCATTTTTGAAATCAGCAGGTCCGAAAACCTACCCCTACCAAATTTCAAGTCAATCCATCAAATTGAGCTTCTTCGGCACTTCTTCGGAGCTATGGGGGGGGATAATGGGAAAGACCCCAAAATTGTCCTGGGCACAAAAAAGGCGCGCCCAAATGATTCTGATTATGCCAAGTTTAGTGCAGTAACAAACTGACTTTCGGCGGGTTTTAAGTGCCTACATTGGAGGGTGGCAATTGGCATCCTTTTCCCCTATTGCTAAGCTCTACTAGGCAGGAGTTCCAGAGACATAGTGCTCTCTCTGGATATATGCTCACAGATTTTGCCCAGCGTTCGAGGACTAAACTCGGCAGGGGTTGTGAGCCTCACTTCCAGGATTAATGCCTTGTATCTCGTGGATCCGCCTGCCTTGGCTCGCAATTTTGCTGATATAATGGTGCCAAAAATTAAATGGAGAAATTAGATTAACGCATCTCTTCAGGCGAATTGACACTACGTCAATTTCTCGCAAAAGAGTAAAACAAGACGCATTCAACTAAAACCACGGACCAGAGGGCCCCCTACTGGAGACTTAAGACTGCTGATTAGGTAGGTATTAGATTACCACTCAACTTTGTAGGTACGAGCCCTTTACAATATAATGCACAAAATATACAACAATTAGGTAGCGAATATCCCAAAAATAAAATCTTCTTTAAAATTCCATTAGTTCTCTTTCTTTGCCTTTGAGTCTCCGCCGAGATGGACTCAAAGTGAGGCTACTTGTTCGCACAAGAATGAAACGTTACTTGAAATTGGCAATAAAGGAAGACATAAAGTTCCAAGCAAAACAGGGAACTTTAAAGAAGTTAGCACTAGCTAATTAAATTGTTAAATTCTAGGGAAAAGTCGAGCTTCCCTTTGCTTTAAAAAACCAATAAAAACTGGTTTAATTAAATTTTAAACTTAATTAACTTTCATTAATTAATTAGAATATGGATTAAGTTGAATTAAACATGAACCTTAATTAAGCTTTAAATGAAGTTTAAACTATTAATGATCGCAGACACCGAGCAACGAAGTTCCCGGTCAGTCAGAATAGAGTTCCACCGATCCACAGAAAGGACCCAATGAGTTTTAGCTTAACTCGAAGAGAGCTTCTGCTGCGTTTATTTACAGTTTTAGCTTAATTGTTGATGTTACTTAACGTGAAACATTAATTAAAAACACGTGGGACCAACCGTCTGGAGGCCAACTTAACTCCAGAAAAATTTCATAAATCAGTTTGTAGCATGAACACGAAACACAGAAAAGGTACTATTTTGGACATTCTGAAAAAAAAAAAAAAAAAAAAAAAAAAAAAGGAGAAAAAGTTGACGGATTAAAGAATGAATAGGGTTTCTTTGCGCTTTCCCTCCTCTGTGGCTTCCTTCCTGTGTTTTCCCCTCTCTGCTTTCTCCTCCTTCCCTCTCCTACTTTCGCCCCTGCCCCCCTTGTCTCTTTGTCTCCATTCTCTTCTTCCCTTTTTACGCTTTCACTTTTTCCCAATCTATTTTATTGTTTATTCTCTTCTTTTTCCGCCCTTGCCGTTGTGGCCCTTTCTTTATTTTCTTTTCTTGGTCTGCTGTTGTCGGGCTGATGGAGTTGGCAAACAGTGTGGTCGCAGCAGGTATCGGGGTGTGGTTGTGGTAGCAGGTATGGTTTCGGTGGGTGTTAATGACTGCGGGAATGTAGCGTTAACTTTATTTTTTATTAGTATACAACAATACAGTAATGCAGTTCAATCGGGGAGGGTGAGTTCATAAATGTTGATATCTTCGAAATTAAGCTAGTCCTAAACTTTTCTTGGACAATCTTGCCAAAGTTTTTCTAACCAAGCAACCGTGGTCAATAGTAGTAGTGTACTATCAAGGAAAGAAGTTTTATGGAACCCGATAAATCTGCTAGTGTTCAAACTCGCGAGTAGCTGGATTCGCAAGTTGAGTGACAGTACCTGCTACTAAGGAGGTTTTATTTCTTTCTCATTTCTCATTTATAGCACTACTCAACCAACTAGCATAAACATAGAACCGGTCCCAACTGCTAGAGGCAACGAATACTAGCAGACTCGGCCTGTTCCATAAAAGTCATTAGTTAGGTTAGGATAGAACCGGCCCCATCTGCGAGAGGCAACGAATACTACCTGACTCGACCTGTTCCATCATTAGTAGGCCCAAATTATCCAGTCAAGTTTGACTTCTTGGAAACTCGTACTTGCAGTGCTGTAGCAAGCACCCGCACTACCACTGCTAATTTGTCGTGTTGCTGTACTCACTCACATATGATTTTGTCGAGTCTTAAAGTTTTATGGAGCACGTGACTCGACGACTGGCACTCGCATTGCGAGTTCTCGTATTAGTACCGTCGTTGCTAGGTCAAAGTTTCATGGAATAGCATCAGGCCGACAGCTAATCCCAGACGGCCCTCAGTTTAGGATCAGATCAAAAAGCTACTTCCTTCCTAAACTCGGCAGACTTCTGTTGCATTGAAATTTGAAGAAACCTTTCAAAATAAGTTCCTTTAGCATTCTAACACCCTCCCGCAACGTCCGCAACCCGAGACGTCGACGTCTCCGTTCAGAGTCGCTTTTGCGGATTTATACAGTAGCTGCATAGCTATGAAGCACCTTAATAGCTTTTCTCTACAGTGAGATATAGCTGATTTTCTTATTTTGGCGTTGAAAACTTGTCGTTTTTGCAGAAATAAAGTAAACTGCCATTTCTTGAGCTATGCAAGCGGCAAAATTAAACTAAGGGTGTCAATTTGAAGCTCTCGTCGAGGTCAATTTTTCGTGGCATTGTAATCTTCTAAATGCTCTCCCGTACGCTGCCATCATAAAAATATAGTTTTGCAAAAAGTTGACCAAATCTTTTCCAGCGATTGCGGAGCATTCACTATGCAAGCTAGAGGGTTGCCACTTACTAGACGTGTTTTACACAAAAATATCCAGGGACCCTTTTTTAGTTGCCACAATTGCTGCTTTCCATAGCTAAAGTAGTATAGGTTGCAAAGCTGGGAAAATTAGGCAAAAACTACATTTGTTTTAAAAATTAATATTTTGTCATGTGGATTTGTTCAAAAAACATCATATTTGTATTTCAATCCAAATCGCCCGGCGTGCCAACCAATGAACGCAGTTTAGGATACGACATGACCAAAAACGACGTCTTCAAACAATCTATCCTAATAATAAGCGCCTTCAAAATAAACCAAAAAGGTTAAATATGTGATGAGCAGTTTTGGTTTCTTTATGAAGTTTTGATCTTGGATTCTGCTGGAAAACAGAATGGAACCTATGGAATGAATGTGTCTGCTTGCCATTGTATTTGTATCCCTAATTGTTGCCATAGTTAAGACATGAATTAATTCGAAAATTAATTGGAATGAAGTTTCAAGTTCAAGTTGGGTTGTTTCGAGCTGGCAGTTAGCTTCTACTAATGATGCTGTTGCGGGACAGTTAGGTAGAGGCCCGTTGGGTGCCGCTCCCCAGGCGGATTGGCAGATGTAGAACAACTGTCAATAATTAGTGCCGAGCACCGTCCACTCATTAATTTAAGTTAATTAAAGGGATTCTGCTACAACAACCCAACATGGTCAGGAAAAAAAGTCTAGTGTTCGCTCACTGTACACCGAAATGCAATCAAAGTTTGTTATACATATATGAATATACTAAGACCTGCTCTTGCGATTTATGAAAGAAAAACCTATTCTGTGGTTCGTTTTAAACCAGCAAGCTTTGTTCTTTCAGAATGTCCAAAATATTTACCTTTTCTGTGGTTCGTGTTCATGCTACAAGCTGATTTACAAGCCACATAATGGAGTTTAAGTTGGCCTCCAGATTTGGTTGGTCACGTGTTTTTAATTAATGTTTCACGTTAAGTAACATCAACAATTAAGCTAAAACTTTTATAAATAAACGCAGCAGGTCTTCCTCTTCAAGTTAAGCTAAAAATAATTGGTACTTCTGTGGATCGATTTTGTATTAGACTCGATTTTCTGACCTAACCGGGAGAGCTCGGCTCGTCCCTCGAGTATTGCGATCATTAATAGTTTAAACTTCATTTAAAGCTTAATTAAGGTTCATGTTTAATTCAACTTAATCCATATTCTAGCTAATTAATTAATGAAAGTTAATTAAGTTTAAAGTTTAATTAAGCTAGTTTTTATTGGTTTTAAAGCAAAAGGGAAGCTCGGCTTTCCCTTTCACTGAACTTAACAAGTTGCTTAGCTAGTGTAACTCTTTTAAAGTTCCCTGTTTTGTAATTTAAGAGAAGACTTTTATGTCTTCCCTTATTGCCAATTTCAAGTAACAGATGTCGTTTCTTCTGTAACGGTACAAACTTTCCGCGCTTTGAGTCCAGCTCGGCTGAGACTCAAAGGCAAAAGGAAAGAGGGGAACTGATGGAATTTTAAAGAAAGATTTTATTTTTGGAATTCATGTCTTAGCTACCTAATTGTTTGTATTTTGTGTATTGTATTTTGTAAAGGGCTCGTACCTACTAAGTTAATTAATTATTAATACCTACCTAATCAGCAGTCTTAAGTCTTAATTAAGGGGGCCCTCTGGTCCAGGTTTTAGTTGAATGCTGCGTCTTGTTTTACTCTTTTGCGAGAAATTGACGTAGTGTCAATTTCTCGCCTGAATGCGTTTGTGTTAATCTAATTTCTCCATTTAATTTTAACAATTATATCAGGAAAATGAGGTAAACGCGGGCCAGCAGGCGGATCCACGAGGGATACAAGGCATTAATCATAGAGGAATAATGAGAAACGCCTGCCTGCAGTCACTAAGGCCGAAGCCTTAGTCCGAACAGGAGAGAGCCACTGGGCGCTGTGAGCGCTCTTATCCAGAGAGAACTAGTCTCTGGAGCTCCTGCCTGGTGGAGCTTAACAATAGGGGAAAGGGATTAGTTTAATTGCCCTTTACCCTCTAATGTAAACACTTAGAGCCCGCCGAAAGTTAGTTTGTGATTGCACTAAGCTTGGCATAATCAGAATCATTTAGTGCGCGCCTTTTTGTGCGCAGGACAATTTTGGGGTCTTTCCCATTATCCCCCCCCATAGCTCCGAAGAAGTGCCGAAGAAGCTCAATTTGACGGATTGACTTGAAATTTGGTAGGGGTAGGTTTTCGGACCTGCTGATTTCAAAAATGCAAAAATTTTAAATTTTTAAAAAAATTTTAAAAATTTTAAAATTTTAGTTTGGTAAGGGGGGACCAAGGGGGACCGAAAAATTTTTTGAAAAATTTTTTGCTGAAACCTTGTTTACAGGGGTTTTCTGGGGCGCTGATCAAGAATCTGAAACCAGTTTTTCGATTCAGCTTTTCGTCAGCTTAATATAAGCTAAAGTTTTAAGCTTAAGATGTAAGCTTATCCTGAGCTAACGAAAGCCTGAATCGAAAAACCGATTTCAGATTCGTGATCAGCACCCCAGAAAACCCCTGTAAACAAGTTTTCAGCAAAAAATTTTTCAAAAAATTTTTTGGTTCTCCTTGGTCCCCCCTTACCAAACTTAAATTTTATAATTTTTAAAATTTTTTTAAAAATTTAAAATTTTTGCATTTTTGAAATCAGCAGGTCCGAAAACCTACCCCTACCAAATTTCAAGTCAATCCGTCAAATTGAGCTTCTTTGGTACTTCTTCGGAGCTATGGGGGGGGATAATGGGAAAGACCCCAATTTTGGCCAATCAGACTAATGATTGCCGAAATTGTAATGATTGACAGGTATACTTGTTTTGCACCTCAGTCTTACCTTGTCTCTCGACTTGTACGGCCGCTTTTTGGCCTCCCTCTCCCCTCTCCCATGTTTTACTTTAACATAGGGCGTTACTATTCCCAAAATTCCTATCATCCCCCTTATCTTGGTGGGACTAGTGCTCTTTTACTCAGCGTCTCAAATCTGTCAAACTTTCAATCTTAGCTTCTTGGGGATAATTCCTGGACCCAGGAAATATCGTGTTAGGATCTTTCTCTGAAAGATCCTAACGGTTTTAACCCATTTGATTCAGGTCTGAATCAGCCTTTACCGGTGCCTATTTGGATTTGGATCAGCCTACTCTGCCTGCCATTGGATCAGATCCCCCGCTGCCTGCCAGTGCTGCTCGCCCATAGATTCTGCTGCCTACCATTTTCCCCCAACCAGCTGCTCTCCCCCTCTCTTTCTATCTCACCGGTGTGAGCTCCTTCAAGGATCTCCCGGAACCAGTCTTCTCAGCAGTCACTCTGCCTTGCTTGGATCGTAAGGTGCGTGATTCACATAAGACTGACTCTTTCCACTGTTTCAAGGATTTTTAGGGCAACGCACCGTGCACAACTAGATCCTCATTGCTACAGGGTGATTAGTCTGACACCCTTCATCAGTTGCTATATCTGTCTGCTACGGGTGATTTGTCGGACACCCTGTTCTACTCTGATTCTGCCATTGCCGTGCACGGTTCCTTGGTTGAGGCTTGCTCCCTCGACTTGACGAACATCAGCTGTCCTTAGCGAACTTTCTGCCGCCTTTCGGCTCTGAGCGCCTGCTTCAAGGCTTCAAACTTTCGGTTGCGGTTTGGAGTTGGGACCCCTGAAACTTTGTCAAGAAGACAGATCTAAATCTACTTGAACGTTCACTTAAAAGGCATTGTCTTGGTTTTCGTTTTGCCTTCTACTTTTGCTGTTCAATCTAAAATTAATTGTTTTGATTGATCAACACCTTTTGGGGAAATCTAGAATCCCGATAAACTTCTCAAAAACGTGCGAATTGACCTCTGACCACTTCCTTAGACAGGAAGTAGGATATTAGCTTCTGGTTATCTGCCGAGCGGGTAGTTGGAACTAATATCTAGTGCCTGGGAAGGGTGATAATGCGCGCGATATTGATTGTTTCTTTAAAATAAAAGCATATAGGACACCACACGCATATAAGCAGACCCCCTCGATACCTTATAGCTAGGAAACAGAAATCGGTTGTCAAGAAACTGTACCAGACGAGCGATATATAATTAAATCATTCGCAATTTTGTAGGTTTCAGGTTCTAGCATAAAGTTCGTAGGATAAACTTATTAAACAAAGCTCTTGGGATAACTTGTGAATATCAGACTGCTGGTTAGGTCTAGGACTTCTGCTAGGTCTAACTAGAAGCAATTGGGTTCATTAATTAGGTACGAGCCTTATGGCTGTAGTGGTCAGTTGTGTTTTCTGTGTGTGTGTGTGTGTGTTTGAGTGTAGCAATCCGTCCGTGTTCAACTGTATCAGTATCAATTGTATTCTTGGCAGATTGTAGTTGTTTTATCTCGTGTTGTTTGAATAGCTGACCAATATTGTTTGAAACTAATTAATCTTATTATCTACATTCTGTATCAACTTATCCTCTTTTCGTCTGCACGTTACTGTTGTACATTAAACCCTAAAATTTAAAGGTTCGGTAGTCCCTTTTGCTAGGAACTTAGGATTTTGTTAGGACTCAGTTGGTTTTGCTTAGAACTTCAGTTAGGACTTGGCTTATATCACGCTGGCAGAGTTTGTATCGGTCTTGTCGAACTGTCAGCTAGATTGTGAAAGTTGCGGCATAGAGTTGACTGTTAGTTTTGAGCTAGAGGCATTCCAGTACTTGAGCGAAGAGACTCTTAGTTTAGTTCATCCTATTGTAGTTTGTGGTTGTCTACGCCCTTGGAACGTAGAGCTTACGAGGCGATTCCGATCACTGAGAATTTTGTGCCTAAGTATTTCCCCTGGAAGTGTGATAGTTGTGCTGAGCAAGAGGTGTTGATCTTCTGCCTGATTCCAGAAGGTACTGACCTGTGGGCTTCTGCGGAACACGACAGTTGCTCACTAGACGTGTATTGGCCCTAAACGGAAACGGAGCTAGGAGGAATCGAACTCAAGATTAACGCGGACAATTCCCGGATTGGGTAGACCAAATCCAGGCTACTTAGTCCGAAGGATCTAAGAGTCGACCGAGTCATCTCGTCTGTTCGCACTGCTGTTAGTGCTTTGAAATTCAGAGTGTGTTGTTGAGCAAGGGCGCTTGCTGACCCCGGTGCTCTCTCATCTCTTTCAACTTTCAGTCTAAAAACCAGTGCTTACCAGTGCAATTTTTTGGAGCCTAAAATAACACAAAGTTCACTCGTTTAATCTCACGCATAGCACTACACATTGTTGCGTTGCGCATACTACATTTTAGCTAACTTCTTTATAAGGAAGAGCGGTTTCATAATAATCAAAAAAGGGTCCTCAGCTATTTGATAGTGGAATAAAATGAATTGGCCGACGCTAGTGTTTGAGGCCGGCCGCCGGCCGGACGATCGCCGGCCGGCCGGCGACCGGTGAGCCCGTAGGCCGGCCGGTCCGGCCTAGAGCAGTTTGCAGTACAGTTATTATAACTGCTAAGATATATATTTTCGGATGTTATCTAAGAAAAATAGCACAGCATAGCATAAAAAATTGGGAAACTAGATTTGGAGTCTATTTTAAGCTTAGTTGCTCTATTTTGTAAATTTCTGATTGGTGATTTGTATCCCAGCCGGCAGCCGGCCGGCGAGCAAAAGTCGTCGGCCAACGGCCAGCCTCAAACACTAGCCGACGCCTCACGGAAAAATTTAGTTTAATAGTTTGCAAAAAATCTGGAAAATTAAATTACTTAGAAAATGCAGTATATAATAATTTCCGAGAACTAAAGTTTGGTTCACTGTATTCATTAGAAAGAGAAAATGTTAAGCTCCATTTCGATATAAAATAGCTTCTTAACTTCAAGGAATGAATGAGTAATAAGGTTTCAAAGTTGATGTATCCAAAAGGAAAAGGTTCACCACCTTAAGACGAGAAACCAGTATTGCTTGCTAAAACTTATCCCTAACCTCAGCATTTCGGAAAAGGTAAGTAATGTAGTATTGGCATTAATCTGTCTGGGACTCTTTTTCAGCGAATATCTTCAACTTGCAGGTTAGTTTAACGCAAAAATTAATCTTGCTGTTCGCAAAAAGTAGTTTAGTTTAGTACAGTCTTTACTGCAAATAATACACAAGTTCTGTAATAACTACATACCTGCAAAAGTTATTGAAATTACAAGTTGTGATCCAGTAACCTAAAAGCAAGGAACGATTCTGGACTTTAGTGAGTCCCCCAGCCCTTCATCAGAACTGAATACTTCATTTCCCAGACTTGTTGTGGGAAATGAGTGATAATGGGTTTCGTTAAATAGGGCGCAACAACTCAACAAGCTGTTAGATAGGTTAGCATTAGTGCTATTGTTGGCGCTAAATTTTAGTGGGCTACGCTCACGTAGACATATTGCCAGTCTCTATCTTTTCTATTGCTACAAAAGCGTAGCCGCCTTCACAATGCTGTAAAGCAAAAATCAACCAAGTAGCTATATTTGAGTTTGCGAAAACACTACTGTGAGGAAAGAAAGATATACTTGATCCCGCCCTTCTTTTCGAAGAAATGTCAATTGGTTTCATCAAGAGTGCATAATTGCACTATTATTAAGAAGAAGAGTAAGCCACTAGAGGGTTTCTCTTCACTGCATTGCGTAACGGTGCTCCGCCCACAATACGCGAATGTTCCTCGTTTGGGGGGGGGGTCGGCCAAATCGACATCGCATACCCCCCTCCTTTTGTTGGGGGGGGGGGGGGTACAGCAGAGGATTTCGGTAGTTTTTGTTTTATTCGAAAATGGGTCCCTGTTGGGGGGGAGTCACAAAAAGTGGTCCCCGTTTGGGGGTCACAAAAAGTGGTCCCCGTTTGGGGGGTCACAAAAAGTGGTCCCCGTTTGGGGGGGGGGTCGCCAACAGTCAGGCAGAATGAGCAAAAGTTAGCCTGCTTGAGCGACCCCCCCCCAAACGGGAACCGTTTTTGGCTACCTCCCCACCAAACGGGGACCCCTTTTGCAATTCCCCCCACCAAACGGGAACCCCTTTTGCATACCCCCCCACCAACCGGGGAGGGGGTATGCTTGTCTACCCCCCCCCCCCCCCATCAAACGGGGGAACATTCGCGTATTGTGGTCGGAGCACCGTTACGCAATGCCAAGAAGAGGAGCCCTCTAGTGGCTTACTCTTCTTCGAATACATAGGAGACAATCATGGACTCTTGGTTTCATTCTAGACCGCTGCATGTCTGCAATGGATTAAACTTTGTAGGTCACTAATTAGGGATCGATCGAGAGTTGGATTAGTCAAATTTTCCATTCCATTCACTACTAAATAGACGTACTGGATGGAATAATATAGATTTCAGTTGAGAACAATCCTGGTTACAAAATTCATTATTGTTGGGTTCAATTACATAGCTTATCAGGATATGTCGATGAAGTCCACGTCTAAAATCTAGTATGAAGGATGAAAGAAGCGCTGGTTTAAATTAACCCTTCATTAGGCATATTCCATGCATGCGCACCTAATTTTGATCATTGTTGTATGTTGGGTGTGGTGTAGCAAGACGTGCGAAGTTTGTATATTGATAATCATTGGATGTCAACCGCAATCCTAGTTCTCAAAGCAAATGTAATGTTACGGATGAAGTAAAAGCCAAAAAGCTAAGGAAACTCATTAAAATCATGAATCGCGATCGGAATTAGAATTGTTATCGTTTGGTGCTTTTGGAATCTGTTATTCAGAACCTGGAATGCAGTGTGTGAACGTCCAAGCAATCTTTGCAATTATCTATTGTTCTTGTGAATACCAGAGTTGCCAGTCGGTCCTAATAATTCAAATCACTCCAAAACTTACTAAACGGGACATAGGTTCTAGCGTGGTTAAGAAACTAGGGTTATCATAGTGTTAGAACACGAATGAACAGCGCCAGAAGATAATAGGGACTCAGTAGAATCTAGATGCCAGAAATAAGGTTAAACAGAGCGTTATAATCTGTACAGGTAGTGCCAGAATAGGATAGGAACCTAGTGTAATATGAGCTAATAAGGTTTGATCAGGGCTAACTATTAACGGAGAGGTCGTTACCACTCCAGGGTCAGTAATAGGCCCCAACTATAGCCTTTGATCAACTAACGGAGGAGTCGTTACTCTTCCCCCAGGCCTTAACGGGCCTCCTGTTGCTTGAAAGTGGCTCAAAATTTCATTTAAAGTAAATTTATACTAGTGAAGAGGAAAGTTATCAAAAAGTATCACTCAGAAAGTAGTGAATTATTACAGAAATTGCAGTTAAAAATGACATATACAGTCATAGTTGGAAGATGGGTCATTTAAACTTAATTATTCGTAGCTAGGTTCATGAAATATGGTTTTGGAGCACTAATATGTGCTAGTTAGGCCTAATTAGTGTTAATTAGGCAATAATTAATGAATTTTGACAATTTTGAGTGAAAATATAACTTAGGTTTATCTGAAAGGCAATTTCTTCCTGGTTCCAAAAATCCAAACCCGGTCTTTTAACTCCCAATATTGCGAAAGTTATGGGTTAAAATAGTTTTGTAACTTTAAAATTTAATTCTTTAATTTTAACCTTATGTAAACCCCTTAAGTGGGCGTAACAAACACTTGTTGTTACGCCCATTCATGTTTTCATTCATCCCCCTATCCATTCTCGGGCTTCTGTTGGCCCTCTCCCAGCGAAGATTTGCCTCGCAGAGAAGAAACTTAGCGTGTGTTCATAGGTAACAATAGGTTCGGAGGGGGCGTAACCCTCTCCCACATTGTTTAAATAAAAAGAAAATAAGTGGTCTTAGGTAGTTTCACACGTAGATTAATAGTATTTAGTTTTTGTTAGCGAGAAAAATACGTAACTCTTTGTATGCACTGTTTTTGAGCGACAATTGCCCTCCTGTTCCTTACGGTAGGGACTTCCAGCGCTAGTGAGGGAGAGCAATTGTCGCTGGGATTAACAAGGCGGCTTCCCTTGTTCCTGGCCGAGAAATCGTCGCTAAAAGGAAGAGAAAGGGGCCAGTGAATAAGGGAACGCCTAAAAATACAAAACATAAATATTACAAAAGCTTACAGTAATAATAACACTTAAATTTTACTTTTTCATATTGGGCCCTGAGAGGCCAATTTTTCGTACTGTTTCATTTTTCATTTCAAGAGAATTTTTATTTTTATCAGAAACTTTCCCCTTTGGTTGCCATTATATGTTAACCAAAATGTCTGGAAAGTTTCTGGAGATTCGGCTCTGGAAATTTTGCACACAAAGGGGGTCATAAAGCCAGACCCCCCATAAATCTCTATTCCGGTGGGCCAGGCGTGCAAACAGCCCACGTCGGGTCTCACCCACAAAGGGGATTTCCAGAAGAGTATGGAAATCCCGTCCACCTCAAAGAAACCGCCAACAGCCGTGAGGTAGACTGACTGGAAATTTAAAATTTCCAGTCAGTCTTTGCTTCAGCTCCGGCCGAGAGCGGCCGTGTATCCCCCCTACTTTAGTGCGTCTCCTGGTGTGCCAGCGTTTTGGCCGGAGAATCCCCAACGCACTTTTACCCCCCCCCCCCCCATAGGACCACGAGTTAGGACCTCCTCTGGCCCACACTGGTCAGAGGAGATGAAGTGAGCCGACACGAAGCAAAGACACGCAAGATCTAGGGCCATATGAGCGCATTATGCTCGGCCAGACGCACAGAAAACGCGCCTTTTTTTAAGGTTTTCAGAAGGCCCTTTTTGGCCTATTTTTACAGTGGTTTTTCGGCCTTCGGGCCTTTAAATTTTAGTCAAATTACAGCCCTTTTTGGCTCACCAGCAATTCAAAATTAGCGAGCCCTCGTGGCCAGTCTTTTTACTTTTGCTTTTATCCAGTGGGCCCTCGTGGCCAGTCTTTGCAATCTTCAATCAGAGGGCCCTCGTGGCCAGTTTTTACATTTTTCATTCAGTGAGCCCTCGTGGCCAGTTTTCACATTTTTACCCAGCGAGCCCTTGTGGCCAGTCATTTTTCCTTTTTCTCATTTTTGGGGTTATTTTGTAATGAAGGGATTTTGAGTGGGGACCCACCCTTGAGTTGAGGTAGGAGGTCCCTTGGCTATGACCTCGTTTTCTGAATTGAGTTAAGTCTAGAGAATAATTCTCCCCACAGCCGGCAATTAGGAATTGCCGGCCATATTCGTACAGTTAGGCACTACTGAAGTTAAAACTATTGTCTGTAATCGTGTTATGCTATTTGTGTAGGTCGGCTACCTAAAATTAATAGGAATTAAAACTCAGAAACGGTTGTAACTAATAATTATTCAGTCTTTTTGAGGGGAATGGCCGGCTTCCCCTATATTAACTTAATCAAGCTGTCCTTAGCGGAATTGATTGTGTTGTTTAGTAATAATTGCCGAGCAATTATTACTCGTTAGCTTTCCAACAAAATTCACAAAGTTTCAAAGTTTAAAGTCCTTGTTAAAAGTTATAAACTTACAAACTTTGGGCTCCAGACGGAGACCCGTTAATTCCAAAAATACAACAGAGCGTGCATACAAAGAATAGGTAGAATAGGTAGGCTTAGGTAGGAAAGTGTCAGAATCTGTATTATAATGTGTAGTCGTTTGTAGTGTTGTTGGTATAGTTGTGCTCATTACTGTGTGAATGTGAATCCTAAATTTACGTAGTTGGCTTCTTGGGTAAATACCTTATGGATTGTAAGGTTCCAAGTTTAGCCCCTTTTTATTCCTGCTGGAGCAGGAATGTATAAAATGAGTTTTAGCTATGTTTAGCGTGTATTTTCTCTATTTCACAACATCGAGGCCCTATCTTCAACACATGGCTAGTATAGGACACCTTTTTTGCGAAAGTTGATTATGCAAATTAGGTTAGCAGATATTTAAGCGACCAAACTTACCGTTTTCTCGCAGTTGACAACTGTCAGCAATCTAAACGATTGCTTATTTTTGGGCGCAGCAGTGTAGCTTGGGAGCTCACTTTGGCGCATTAGGGAAACAATGTTAAACTCAACTCAATGGAATAAAGACAAATTTGTTAAATAGTGTTAGTACAATAGGAATTTATCCGTTGGAATTATTTTTGTCTTACTATGAAGAGTTTGAATGTGAAAGACTAGAAATGGATGAGCATAGAGCTGCACCCATGCAAGTCGTAATTCATTAAAAATTCAATCTAATGGATGAGTTGGCGAGCTGTGTGGTTCAATGCCAGGGGCCCGTTGCATAAAAATAATAAGTAATAAGTTTAATAAGCTCATAAGTTCATAAGTTAATATGTCATATACAATAAGTAGAGGTGTTGGATAAAATTTTATTGTAATAAGCGATTATTTCATAAGCAATTCTGAATTATAATAAGTGAAAAGTCATAAGTTCCACTGAAAATACTGGCTACTTATTACAATATGTTTCGGCTCTATAAAGAGCAATGCAGTTAGTTTCGGAGCAGTAAAATGGAAAAGTTTCACAAACAAAAACTTTAGGACTAAAAATTGTGGTTATTAATGTAATTGTGTAAATTGTGTAGGCAATGTAATGACGGATCATTGACTGTTTCGGTTTCGCAATTTGCAGAATTTTCTTTACGCAGTAACGGAACGTGGAATTTGCTTCGTTGATATTACACTATAGCTAACAATTCCGTCTTGGCACTTCAAATACAATTTTACGCGACTACTAATTAAGCATAATAAACTGTAAATCTTGAAAGGAGATCACTTTGAGCATTTCTACCGATATTGCAACCTTTCAGAAAAGGCTAAATTTCAGTTTTCTGCACCTTTTTTGTTATAAAAATAATACAATAAAACTTGGAATTTTATTGCAAATTCGCTTATTTTAATAAGCGTTTTCTCATAAGTTAATAGTTATCGCAAACTTTTATGCAACGCTAGCTTATGAAATTTACTTATTTTAATTCAAAAATCGCTTATTTTAATAAGCCGCTTATGACTTAGATTATGACTTTTATGCAACGCAAATTCGCTAATTGTATATGACTTATTGGACTTATTAACTTATTGTAATTTTTATGCAACGGGCCCCAGCAAGCGAATGCTGGTAGAGTTAATTCACAGAACCTAGGACCTTTGCAAGAAAGGATAGAGTAGAGTAGAGTTAAAATTAAATCGATTGTTTGAATGAAAGAGTTAAAAGAGGGAAAGCCACACTTGGATGGAGTTAAACTAGTTAAAAGAGTTGATTTTAACTCTACCTTACTCTGCCCGTGAAAAGGCCCGTTCGATGAATGTGATTACTGATTATACATAAAGTAGAAAACATTATAAATAGATATATTAATCTGATTATAAAGCAAGTAGAAAATATTATTCACGACAATTTTTTAGCATTTCCTACAAAAATTCATAAAGATCTACAAAGGAATATTGCCCATTTGGGGGCCAACTTGTTAGGTGTGAATTCTGAATCAAAATTGTGTGACTGTGTGTGTGATTGAGGGCAGACCATGTAAACTCCCTTTGTTCCATAAGGGTCTTGGATATGCCAGAATGAATGTGTAAATGCTCAGATATTAGGCAGGAACTGGGCCAAATTGAGTAGCAATTTGGCCCTTAATCATAAATAATTAGGGGATTTAGTTCTACTATAACCTAGACGCGTGGTTGACGTAAAACTGTCAGTTTCGGAATGAATGCAATGTAAAACCTTGCTTAAAAACTGTTCTGTTTGACGGCTAGGGCAGATTCTGCAGCCTAGGGTCACGGGGACCCCCATTAGGTCTGCAGGTCTGTCGGATTTCCGGTCATCCGTGTAGGTCGCCCTGCGATTAGGGGACGGATGAGCTGCATTCATGAAATCCAGCACTAGCCGGTTTAGACAAGTAAATACTGATTAAGATAGGTAGAAACCTGTCACTAGCAAGAGTCTCCTAGCAAATGTCCGATTAGCGGACTAGCAGTTTGAATCAGTTCTAGGTAGGAAAATAGTTGCAGTCTTGTTATATTAATTAGCTGGCGTTATTAATAATTGGGGAAACAGTTAAGTTAGAATAGGGATGTTAATAGTCTTGGCCTAAAACTTATCATGGGCTCACGGTCGTTACCGTAATCACTTAATTTCCCATGCCAAAGGCCAAAAGACAGACTAAACTAAAAAGAAAAGAAGTAGACCCGTAATGAGGTTCGAACTCAGGATCTCTGGAGTACTAGGTCCAGTGCTCTTCCATTGAGCTAACGGGTTACAATTAGAACGAATTCAAATTAGCCTATATGAGAAAGCAGTGTAGCAAATTAGCATGTGTGCAGTTAAATTAATACATTATATGTGTTAATTATGTATATGTAGAAACAAACTTTAATGATGTTTTTCTCACTAAGAACGTTACATTTTTTGGTGCTGTAAGCACAAAAAATGCTCAGTTTTTCAAGCTCTACAAAAATATATAACTTTTACTCAAATCCGTGTTCATCGAAGTTTTGTTAATTTATATGCCAGTTTTGCACGAACGCAATTATGTGCTCGTGTGAAAGGGTGGTAGATTGCGCGTCTATCACTCGGCTGGCTGCTGGGGTTGCCAGCACCGGATCGAATAGCGGTTCGGCACGTCCCCTGTTAGGGCACTAGGATAAGGGGTAGGTAGATTTAGAAGTAGACGTAGTTCGGTAGGTCGGTAGGTCGGTAAGTAGGGACTGCGTAAAATGGCTGCTGAGACAGTGAGTGAGTGAGTTTTTGCATTTTTGGTAAGAAAACAGTTAATACTAATTATGTGCAAAAACTCACCCACAACGCAGCCTATTAGTTTATTTTATCAATATAGGTAGGAAAGCTGATTAGCCATAGAACATTTAATCAAATTAACAGCAGTATTAATTCTTAAGTTAACCCTACGTAGGTTTCAGTAGTTTAACATATTTAGGTAAGTAGGCAGTAGCTAGGTTAATTGTAGTAAAACATAAATGATTGACCATCTTCCAACACTAAAAGTTTATGTAAAAACATCAAGTTTGGTGTACGTTCAAGATTAGCAGTGGGCCACGGGAAACAAGCCTGTTTCCCGTGGCAAATCAACAAAATCGGGCCAGAACTAGGCCAGAAACGCAAGTTTTGTTCGGTCATCTAATTTGTTCAAGTAAACCTGTGAGTTTCTGTCAGGATCTGTTGTATTAACCTAAGACGGGCGGGGCGGCCCGGTTTGTGCAAGAAAAGGACAGAAACCAACAAGATTTTCAAGTAATGTACGAATAGAGAGAGTTACGCGTTTTTAAGAGTTGTTTCGTCTAATTGCAAGCCATTAAGACCTGATTTGGGTCCATATGTGAGAACATTACAAATCATTTTGTCTACGCGAAGAACTACTTCAAGTTTAATCAAAATCACCAAGTGGTAACCTAAAAGGGCCAAGGAAGGCCTGTTTTGCAACAAGAAATTGCTATGAACAGTTAGTTTTGTCAAAAAGGCAATAGCCAGTGTTTTTGTGTCATTTCGTCAATTATCAAGTTCAAATAGGGCCCAAAATGCACATTTTGGGCCAGGAAAGCGAAAGAACGAGTAATGGTTGCTGGGTTCGATTCCCGCACCGTGACCTTGTACTAATGGGTTTTAATCCATTTGATTCAGGTGCGCGGATCGTCTCTAGTTCGGAATCAGAGCCAGTGAGCTAGTCAGACTTGGATCGGTCAGTGGAAGTCTTTGGATTATCAGAAGCAGTAGTAGATTATTTATTGGATCCGGAAGCGATCCCTGAAGTTGAAGTTGGACCTATCAGACAGACAGTTACGGAGCCTAATCACTGTAGCTACCTTGTGGACTTAGAGCATAACTAAGGTCGAGATCAGAGACGAATCCAGCCGGCACTTGCTATCACTTGGGAAAAACTGCAACGTGGACTTTGACACCTAAAATCACTCAGTACTTCTTTGCCTGAAAAATGTATAATCTTATTCAGTTCACCCTTCTCGTTTCCGGGGCCCAGTCCCCTCAGTCTCTGGCTTGAGCTTAGATAGCAGCCAGCGGTCATTGTATCTTGAGAACGGAAGAAACCGAAGAAGCACCAATTCTTGAACTTTGTGTAATTGTACTAATTTTCCATTAATTAGAGATAAGTAAGGAAGGACTACCAAACCCCCAACTGTTTCGCGTTCCTCAAATTCTATCCCACACAGCATCCCTGAACTGAGTGTCGGAGCGAAAGCAGTGTCCGACTTTCAGGGGCTCACCCAAAGACCGTCCCTAGGTTAATAATTAGTAACTTAGTTTGTTGTGATACTAGTGTTTGACAGTCCTATTGTAAGGGGACATATAAAGAGTAACATAGCACAAGATAGGGTAACACACAGCATATAGGGAAATTGAGCTAGAAAGAGTTAGTAGAGTAGAAGGGTGTAAAAGGCGTTAAGAGTATCGACCTTGTCCCAATAACTTAACCAAAGTTTGTAATATTATTCCAGACAGGAATAATATTAATAATAACCTAGGAAGGGAAAGTAACTGGCAACTCTGGTACAGTAATCTTGTACTGTATCTAACTGTACTGTAACCTATTCGCTAGTATTGTAGTAATTGTTAATTTGAACGCACCTAATTGTACGAATCATAGTTGTAGTGTTTTTCATTAAATTGTCAGTGTGTTAGTTACCGAGTCTTAGTACAAGCAACAAAGGCGAGTTTGCCTTTAAACTACGGTGCGTTTACCGTCTAGCTTATCACAAGCGAACACAGGCGCGTTAGCCTTCACACACGGTGCGTTTACCGTACAAACCAGAAAGAACCGAAGATCCAGTGAGGAAGAACTCAACCAAATCCAGTGAGGAAGAACTCAACCAAATCCAGTGAGGAAGAACTCAACCAAATCCAGTGCTCATCAAGAAAGCAAGTGCTGACCCCGCTTGCTGTTCATTTGGAAATCATCATCAAGGAAGCAAGTGCTGACCCCTCTTGCTGCCCTACTGGAAAATCAACCCAGGAACCTCAAACGAACTCACCGACAAATACCCCTACCAAGGTTGGCCGCAGAGAATCTCTGATTCTGGAACACCACCTTTCAGAGATCTGGTGCTTAAGTCTGCTTCATTGCGAACAGACGTGCTGACCTTCCGTGTAACGAAGAGAAGTTTAGAGCGTTCAGAGTTTGGAACAGATCAGAGTTTTGATCTAGCTCACTTCATTACACAAATCACATAAGAAACTAATGTTAAATATACCTTTATGTTACAGATAAATTCAGGAGGTAAATCTTAAATTCGAATGTGCGTGTATGTAATGTGATACAAAATGTTAAATCTTCTTTAGTGCATGAAGAAGCTTGCAAAGCTGCATTAAAAGAGATAGGCAAGAAATTCTAATGCATTTATTTCCAGACTGGCGCAGGAAATAAACCCGGTACGCCGTCATAGCCAAGCAGATTTGGAAACTAGGCGAAATTGCCGCGGATTTTGTTTGTGCAGTCTGCACTGAATATATCGCTAATATGCAAATGAGGTGAACATCAAATTCGCTGTTAGTTTCAATGAAAATTCACTTCCGAGAGCGTCCGCAACAGTTAGAAATCGCTTCTCTTGTTTCTACTAATCCAGCTAACAGGTCGGCTAACCTGGACTAATGATTTTATTATGGTTTCTAACGTCTGCATCTGCACTGTTACTGCTAACTCCTATAGAAACGAACGGTTAGTTTATTGCGCGTTGTTGTACGTACGTATCTATATCAGTCTACTAGACTAACCACTGGATCACTTTCCGGTGGTTTCTCCACAGTCTTGCTGCAATTACTGGGACTAATACTGATCTCGTAATTCCAGTGGCGAGTAGTCGAGCACCGAAGCGCGTCGACGCGTTACACCGCCACGTTGACGCCTCCAATTATTGCATATCCCACCCTGGCGCCACGCTACAACTTGAAGCGTCGACGCGCATTGACTTGAGTTGAAGTGCATTGACTTTTTGTAGCCGCACGTCAGTGCGTCGGCGCGCTTACACCTGCGTACGCGACTATGAAATCATAAAAACCCTTCCGCACAACATTTGACCAGAATGCAGCTCTCAGAATTGCTAAACCAGTTTCACTAAATTTCTCTATTTGGCAAACTATTTTGAAATATGTGCAGCTGTGTGTGCATTTGATTGTTTTGGCTACATCAGTTTCTATTTTACCATGTGTAATTGTTTTAGGTAGCGCTTTTCATATTGGCCTTTATGGAGCGGGTCATCACGGATATCACGGTCACCATCATGGCGTCCATCAAGGATTTCATGGACATCACAGTTACCACCATTATCCGCGTCCTTATCACTACGGCCACGGTTTTCTACCCTACCACGTTTATCCACCTCGATATCATCACTACTATCCCAGACCGTATCATCATTTTGGACATCATGGATATCATGGTTACCATCATTATCCTGGTCATCACCATCACTATCCTTGGGGTCATGGCTACAGATATGCCCTACATCGGCGTCCGTTCTTTTACTTCGGACATTTCAAGCATATTAAACGTACGTATGGCTTTCAACGACTTCTATGATTTAATTCTAAATTTTCTTTCGACGTTGGCTTTCAAGGGTTAGCTATGAGTTTAAAATTATTTCAATTGCAATTTTAAATTCAAATTTATTAAAGCCGGGTTCACACTAGGCAATAATTGCCGGCAATGTGATTGCTAGCAATATGATTGCCAACAGATTGCCCATGTATTGCTAGTGTGAACAGTGAAAAAATTGCCAGCAATATTGCGGTCAATCGGTAATCTCAGCTAGAAGAGCGAGCAAGCTCTGTGGCAATTAAACACGTACATATAGCGGCTTACAGATTGCTGCTGGACTAAAATTTTAAATTTCCCGCTATATTGCCGGCAATCTTGGTGATGCAGTGTGAACGGGTACATTGTCGGCAATATTGCCATTGCTCCGAAATTGCTGGCAAGCAGATTGCCTGCAGATTGCCTAATGTGAACCGGGCTTAAGCAATAGTCTTTGGCTTTGCATACCGTGGGTCTTGTTCACAATCGATTGTAACACTTTGAAAATGTAATCTAAACGAAAGCTTACAATTTAATTTCAGCTCTGATCTGTGGTCGAAATGCTTTGATTGGAGACGGCACTGGAAACATGTGCACCTGTGCCGAGTATCGGGAGGACCAATGCGGAAATGTTCCTGATGGAGCTATGTTTAAAAGAAAACGTAGATGGACGATGGTCAGTGGGAAGTGTGAATGTCCAGAAAACTACGTCTTCGATGAGAACATGGATTGCATCACTAAGGACGCCTGTGGCCCAGCGGGAATCCTTTTGTAGTTGACAAAACCATGTACAAAATGGCTTTATTTTTGATTTATTGTTACTTGTTAATCGTTAATTGTTATTGTTGTTGAGTTTGGAGTTGATCTGGAGTTTATCGCAATAAAGGACCTCGGGTCTTGCTTTCAGGTCTTTTAGGGTCAATCCTGTCTAGAGATATTGCATTTCAAATCCCTACAATTTAGTATTTACGCTAGTATGCCTCTCTGAGGGCTTCGAAGTCGCGTACACATAGGATGACAAGAGACTGAGGCATGACAAATAGATCAATCTAAAGCCTTCACCCGTAGGTGTTTATTACCGCATAAATTACAGTGGCAAGCAAAGCAAGTAGTATACAAACCCGGGTTCTGGCGCAGTTAGCTAATAATACTGGCTTGAGGCCTTGTCTAATACCCTACCTAATAATACTGGCTTGTTTCCTTGTCTAATACCCTACCTAATAATACTGGCTTGAGTCCATAAGCTATGTCTACTAACCTGTAGCGGGGCTAGTACCTGATTCTACGTACAAGCACCGTTACCACACCCGAAGCCTGACGGATGCGGAGACCGTACACAAATAGACAACGAACCGACTACAGGAGACGGTCGGGACAGCCTCGCCAGATATGAATCGGGTAGAAACCTGCCTTAAGTGAAGAGATGCCTCTCCACTCTCACTATTATTGGATTCAGACAGTAACTGCCTACCTAGCAGGAGCTCAGTAGACTCAGCCTAATTAAATAGAGTAGCAACAGATTTAATAAAGAAGAACAACAATAATTATTATATAAAGATAACAAAATATAGTTATGGGCCGGGCCCTCAGTTAGACAAAGCAAGCACACACAATACAAAAGTAACTTACAGTGACAGGCCAGTAGGGCCAACGTACCAGAATCTGCTCTGGGGAGAGCAGGGGCAAAAATATACAATGGATTGGGGGAGAGAGAATAGAGGAATTATACGAGTGTTCACAATAGCAGAAGTAACAAGACTGACTAATCTAACACGTAAACAAGAACCAGTCTAGACAGGCATGATCATCACGCGACAGACGGAGAGAGACACACAGCAGTAACAGATAGGTTGACTATGTGTCAGCCCTATCCGTTACACCTCCCCAGGGCTCGCCATCCGAACTCCCGAGAGGATCAGATGACGATACCTTTGAGGAAACGGTCGAGCTGGGCTCTCAAAACAAGTACACTTAGTACAGAGCAATGCTGCTACAAATACCAGTACACTACAGACGATCTATCAAACTGCAAGTCACAAAGCTAAACCAATTCAAAAACTACGCAATTCTACGTA
>JASAND010010792.1:0-32226 GCA_030248195.1 Trissonchulus latispiculum | reverse complement strand
GATGTTTAAGCTTGAAGCGTCAGCAACCAACGTACAGTGTGAATGATCTTAAAGTTGCTAAACTCAGAACGGTTCTGCTTGGCAGGGCTATGTGCGAAACAAAAAAGCAATAATACGGCAAGTGTCCTCAATAATTACGGCATCTGAGAATTTGCTGCAAGTGAACACTTATTTTCCTTAATTGCAACCTCATTTGTTCAAGTGTCAAAACTGTATTCACAGGTTAGCCTATACATATAGTCAGATCTAACACTGCAATAGTACTGTTGGATCTGCAAAAAGTCCAAATACCAAAAATCTGCTTCAAGTCAGGATGGCGATTTTTTGGCGAACTGGTGTGTGTCTAACTATAAAAGAATTTTGAGTGAAGTTCTCATGTCTTTTATACGGTCCTTTTTACAGCTCTTGCTTCTTGTGAAAGTTTCGAAGTCTAACTATGGTATTATAACTTGGTTTTATACAGCTTCTGCTTTCGGCTTGTGTCGATCTGTTGAGAAATGAATTATCGAGAACTCTTAAGGGGGGGTCCATTTTTTGGTCATTTTTTCGACTTTCTCCGATGTCGCTCATTTTTACATAGTTCATAGTCCAAACTGTATATTTTAACGAGTTTTTGAAATTAAATTCGTAAGTCTTACGGTTGTTGAGTAATTTGATCTCAAAGTTGAGGTATCATGTTTTAATCATTGGAAATGTGAAAAGTTGTCACTTTTTCACGTGCGCCAGAGAAATCTCCCGAATGGCAAAATGGGTCCGCCCAAACATTATATCATATTTTTGCCATATTTCCGAACTGTGATTTGTAGGAATCAGAATTTTGATTTAGGCCTTTAAACATTTTTAATGAATTTTTGAAGTATTAAAATTTTATGTCTGTTAAATTTGTTGCCAAATTTTAATACTTCAAAAATTCATTAAAAATTTTTAAAGGCCTAAATCAAAATTCCGATTCCTACAAATCACAGCTCGGAAATATGGCAAAAATTTGATATAAAGTTTGGGCGAACCCATTTTGCCATTCGCGAGATTTCTCTGGCGCACGTGAAAAAGTGACAACTGTTCACATTTCCTGTGATTAACACATGAAATCTCAACTTTGAGATCAAATTACTCAACAACCGTAAGACTTACGACTTTAGTTTCAAAAACTCGTTAAAATATACAGTTTGGACAATGAAATATGTAAAAATGAGCGACATCGGAGAAAGTCGAAAAAATGACCAAAAAATGGACCCCCCTTAAACAGACTTCGTGCTAGAAAGTCAGATTTAAACTGAAACGAAGGTGAACTGTGATCCGATGACTACCACCCAAATGAGTTTGACGTCACATAGAATGAAATTTTTGTTTTCAGCTATCAGCCATCGATTCCTGTACCACCTGCCCAATTATTGCTTAATGAAGACGATGCTAAATGTCTCTTTTTTTATCATATTCACCCATGAACAGGGAATCTATGTCCCATTTGTGCTTCAAATTGTGGCTGGAACATCGGCGTTTCTGGGGTCCTTCACAATTCTTCTAGTTACGAGCACAATTAAAAAGGATTTCACCAACAAGTTTGGGCTAATTGCTGGTCTTGCAGGTACATAAATTCTGACTAGAGTAATGGAAACAAACACAGTTTAACAAAAAGGATGAAAAGACAAGTTTTCAGTTGCCATTTTACCAACTTCCTTTCAAGTATCATTTAAGGGGGTGATTCCTTTTGGAGACATCAACTTTGAACCCTGATTACTCATTCATTTCTTGGAGTTAAGAAGCCATTTTTATATCAAAATGGAGCTTAACATTGTCGCATTCTAATAATTGCAATGCAACTAACTTCAGTTTTAGGAAACTATTTTACTGGATTTTCGAAGTATATAGTTTAATTTTCCAGATTTTTTGCAGACTAAAGTAAATTTTTTCGTGAGGCATCGGCTAGAGCATTCGATTCCACTATCAAATAGCTGGGGTCTCTTTTTTAATTATCATGGAATCACTCTTCGTTATGAAGAAATTAGCTAAAATGTATGCGCAACCTGGATTTTGCCTACTTTTCCAAACTTTGGCAAGCGACCACTTTTAAGCTAGAAAGCAGCAATTGGGACAACTAAATAAAAAAGGGTCCCTGGGTATTTTTGTGTAAAATAAGTCTAGTAAGCGGCAACCCTATAGCCTGCATAGTAAATGCTCCACAATCGCTGGAAAAAATTTGGTCATGTTTCTGCAATCCCACGATTAATCGGCCTTGACGAGACCTTCAAATTGACACCCTTTGTTTAATTTTACGGCGTGTGTAGTTCAAGAAATGGCGGATTATTTGATTTCTGCAAAAATGACAACTTTTGGACTCCAAAATAAGAAAATCGGTTATATCTCACACTAGAGAAGAGCTAGAAAGTAGAGATGAGGACGAGCCGGGATTTTCCGGCTCGGCTCGGCTCGGCTCGGGAGAAAATGTGGTCGGCTCGGCTCGGCTCGCGGGCATACCCGGCTCGGCTCGGCTCGGAAGAATATTGAAAGTGGGCCGGCTCGGCTCGGCTCGGCTCGCCCAGCTTGAAATTTGAAATTTGACCGATTCCACTGAATTGAGGATTTTCTTCCTTGTTTTTGACAAAAGGCCTGAAAAAAGCTGTCTAGCTTTCGTGTACCAGTGTGAATCACCAAAATACCATTTTTACCGAGACACTGCGAGCTGCAGAGTCTACGATTATAAGGTTTAATGATATTTATATTTGGTAAATGTATATTCTACGAAAGTGGGCGGGGGCCCATTCATGCTTGTTTTGCTTAAAATTTATTATTTTGTTCTATGTATACAATATGGAATGCAATCAGTGATAAACGCCGAAAAACTCACGACAAAAGTTTTTGTTTTCCGCAGTCTTGAGGAAAGGCATAATCTGATATATAAATTGCAAAATCCTTCAGAATTCAGCAATAAAATTCAGAATTCTTTCACATTATTTTTTAAAGTTTAGAAAATTTCAAATCCTCTAATTGTTCTCTGCCGATCGTGCCCATAATAGTAGTCAACTGTAATTATGCAGAATAATTTTAAACTCTAAATTAATAGTAAGTATTTCTGGTATATAATCAGCACTTTTCCAACCTTTTCTGCTATCTGATAGATTACTACACCAAAGTCACAGTAGTACGACATTTAATTGTAATATTTTTGATAATACTAAATATGACACGTTGAAATAACTAAGTCAAAATGTTTCCTTATAACTACACCATACATCGGCTGACTTCAAGCACAGCCTAACGTTTAAACTAAGTTGGCGTGGAAGGAAGGTATGAATAAAGACAAGGAAAAACGGAAAATTAGACGACAAAGTTGAACACAGAAAACAGAATTCATTGAATTTGTTGACTACTTTGTACAAATTCGGAAGTAATTACAGTGAACTTAAAATTTTTCGATAGGGTCGGCTCGGCTCGGCTCGGAGTTTCAATTCTCTGGCTCGGCTCGGAGTTTCAATTCTCTGGCTCGGCTCGGAGTTTCAATTCTTTGGCTCGGCTCGGCTCGGCTCGGCTCGGGAGAAATTGTTGCCGGCTCGGCTCGGCTCGGCTCGCGAGCCAAGCCGAACCGTGCCGAGCCGAGCCGCGAGCCAAAATCCTCATCTCTACTAGAAAGTTGCTTCCAAAAGCAAACATCTAGAGCTCAACAAGCTCTTTCAAATGAGCGTAGTCATAGCTATACAGTTGCTGCTCAACTGTCAGAAATTAGCAAAAACCGTCCTGAACGGAAATCTCAAACTTTTGTAGCTGGATGGCGCGGAGGGTGTTAGAACACCAAATGAACCTGTTTTGGAAAGTTTCATCAAATTTCATTTAGGTTTGAGGCGTCAACCAACAATATGTGCCAAAAAGTAAAAAATATCAACAGCCTGAAGTGCTTAGATGCTTTTAGGTTTCTTGAATCCAAAGTTCACGACCATTGGCAAGCCAGAGTTGTATGCGGGCCGATTTTTCCAGCCCGTGCCCGGCCCGCAGCCCGCACCTTATGACCGCGGCCCGCAACACTCCGGCCCGCGGCCCGCACACGCGAAATCCGGCCCGCAGGTACCCGCACGTAAAAATTGCTTCCTATGTAGTACCTGAGCACCAAAACTGATGTATTTTCAAAGATACATTCGGATCCGGCAAATTTTTCTGTTCGTTTGATTTGAACATTGTTGTCTACCAATTTACTGTTCTTAAAATGGTAACTAAAGCTTAGCTTTCCTTAACTAAAAGGGTACGCTGGTTAGTTGTCATGGCTGAAAAGAGGACACCGAAATGAACATTTTTGCCTTTACAACCTACGAGCTATCTCCAGTGGTTAAGTCAGTATAATCAAAAAACGTTTTTTATGGTCAAAAAATTGTTATTTTCGAAGAAATCAGCTTTTTCAAAAATACTACCAAATCTTAACGGACAATTTTGATCCATGTATATCCAATCGATACACAGTCTAGTTTACATTTATGAATGTTTATTAGCAGGAGTTAATTGCTTTATACTGGAGATTTGGCCGAAAAACAATTTTGGCAAAACTGCGATTATTTTGTTTTAAACGTCGATTTCTCAAAAACTACTCGACGGATTCCGGAGAGTTTTGGCAGAGTGGAAATTCGAACTTTCGCGGAGGGATGTTTTTCTTGGTTTCGGCTAGAACATAATGAGTAGCAAGAAAACTCAATGCGTATTTGGCGGATTTTCTCGACAATGAAGACCTGCAGGCAGAGCCAAATCCAAAAAAATGTCCTTCAGCCCATATGTCCTTCATATCATGGCACGAACAGTGCTTTTATCCAATTCTACAGTTTTGAAAAATCGATGTTCAAAAATGTTTGCTCATTAATTCAGGAACTTATATAACATTTCTTCCCGTTATGCTTGAGGTCTGTACTTCAATCAGGTCGAAAAATCCAGTATCCGTGCCGGGAAGCTGCCAGATGTCAGTATGTCTGAAAAGTTTTTGTTAATTTTGCTAGTTCCGTAAGCTCACCTGATTGTACAGATTCCAAGCTTTAAAACGATGTATAGAACTCTTTCCAACTCCCAAAATTGTGAAAGTTATAGCGTTTTAAAAAATCACCACAAATGCACTACACTAAAGGTTACCAGGTTACCAGGTAAATGAATTAAGGTCTTCAGTGAGAAGTTGTCGTGGATTTATATTTAGGTGCTTAAGTTTCCAACACGAAGTTCCGAAATTAAACTAAAAATTCAGTTTCTGCGCCAATTGCTGACCCCAACTTTCAGTGGCAAACACTTAAAAAGGTTCATGTAGAAACCACAGGATTCAAGTTTGTAGATGATAAATAAGTTTCGACTATATATATATAGAAAAAATATATAATTTCTACAGAGCATCGTTGATATTTTTCTCAAGAGATACTTTGGTATAATAGATTACAAGTTAGACTTGTACATTTTCAATACAAATAAAACCTGTAGTTTTCATGGGTTTATATGTTTTACTCAACAGCTACAGGTTATTACTCGATACGCTGATAATGCTAACTGAGTGTGTAGTGCATGCTGAAGGTATCGAATGGCATAACGAAGTCAAGTAATGTATAAAATTCTGAAATATTGCCTCCTTTTGTATATGATTTGGTATGTATGAAATGTTCTAGAAAGCAAAATTAGCACAGGAAAGTAGCCAAAATCGGCCCGCATCGGCCCGCGCGGCCCGCGCGGGTAGTAAAATTCGGCCCGCCCCGCCCCGCCCCGCGGGTACCCGCGGGTACCCGCGGGTACCCGCGGCCCGCATACAACTCTGTGGCAAGCTACAAGCAACGTGTAGACATTTGGCTCTGTCAGTTAGTTCCTGTATCGGCCTGCCATTTACCGAAAATAATACTAGCCGCATTCATTAATATAGGAATGTTGTTTTTGTAGGCGCTGACACAGCCGTTGGGTTGGCCTACATTGGTGGAGGCAGCCAGCGACTTATTGACACGCTATGGTCCGAGGAAACTGTTAGCGTATCACCGCTGGACTGCATCCGAAATGGATTTGTTCCAATCCAGGTTTTTGGGATGCAGTGCTCGGCGCTGATGACACTGTCCATTGCAGCGGATCGATGCATCGCGATTCTGGTGTTTCGAATGTACCGGAGGCTCAGTGACTGGTACATTACCATATCCACCGTCAGCATATATGTCTTCTGTATTTTGAGCGCTCTAGTGTTTGTGGGAACCACTGCAATTTTGTCGGAAACGACGAGATTTCATCCGATCTGCTTTGCGCCCCTGATACCCCAGAAACACTATTTCATCTACCACAATAATCTGCTAATTTGCTGTGGTTTGATCAGCTGCTTGTTCTACAGTATGGCGTTGTTAGCCCTTCGTTTCAATTATTTCTCAATATCGTCCGCAAATCGACGACTTTTGGCGGTTAGAACACGGCGACTGCGCCAGACTAAAATCACCAAGGTGGTTGGTCTGGTTGTTATGTGGACCACAATTTTTGTGACCATACCCAGTTTGGGCAGAATATTTCTCAAATTTGAATATCTTAATTCGCATCCGTTCGACTATCGCTTGATTACCGCCTACATGATGTTTCTCGTTCCATTGAATTCCAGTATCAATATCATCATATACGCCTATCATTATCGCGCTTTTCGGCAGGCCCTAAAAAACTGCATCCGAAATGTGATGTCTAAATTACGAAATAATTACTGTTTTCAATATATTGCGTGTACTATGTAAACTCAATCAGCCATAGGATAACGTGGGGTGAAAGGGGGGTACAGACCACAAAGACCGACAAAAGGGCAGACCCTCTCGTCCAGAAAGGAAAATGGGGTAGTCCCCTCAGCGATGTTTACCAAAATTGGTAATGTTTTAGCAAATTGCAGCGATTTTTTTAGAATTTCTTAAAAAGCACTAAAAATTGTCATGTTTTAACAATTGTTTTGTCAAAAACGTTAAAAATTCCCAATGTTTACTAATTACGGGGCAGACTTAAAATTTTGGAATTTTCAGGGGTAGGCTTAAATGGAATTTCTCAGGGCTAGACCCCATCCCAGAATCGGACTCCGTGTTAATGTATGCATTCAGTGATAGTCGTAACCAGACATGTGCAGGAGGGGAAGTTCTGGGAGGGGGTGAAGGGCGGCCGAAGGCCGCCGAAAAACCGGATTTTTCCGGTTTTTTACCGGAAAAATCCGGATTCTGGGGGGGGTGAGGGACCCCTCTGGGGGGGGGGAGCTCAGGTCAGGGGGGGGGGTGTAGTCGCCCGCCCCACCCCCCCCCCCCCCCCCACCAAGCACACGTATATTTAGTTTACTCATTGATTCTGTTCCAACTAGGACTGGTTCTTAACTCTACTAGGTCTGGTATTAACTATTCTTTAACGGACAATATATCCATTATCTATTTCAATTTCCACCGTTTATGGATTCTCTCTGACGCATAATTTGTACCGTCAACAAAGATATACTAGGAAAGGGCAAATCAATAATTATCAAATACTGTTTATTACTGTATTACTTTAATTAGAGCTCAGAAGCAGCTACTGCTACACCATCTACCAAGTGTCATGATAAAGTCAAAGAGAAGCTTACCTGGGGCCGCATAAGTAGGCCTAAGGACGAAAATTATGAACATGCAAGACTGGGTAAGCTGCATGCTTTCCAAAGACGCTTTTTGCATTAAATGCGTTTGTCAAAAGATTCTGATCCTCGTTGCTGGCTGATAATCACGTTTTTTGACATTCCGAAAACGGAACATTTCAAATTCCAAAACTCGCAAAGTGAACTAAGTGAAGTTCTTTGATGAAAATCCATGATTTTTCGATGGAAATACGAGACCTCAGAAACAGAGTGAAGTTCTTTTAGCAAAATCAATGATTGATCCATGATGAAAGTTCCCTAACTCCATTTTCCGGTAAAAACGGATTCAAACGTTTCGAGTTTGAACGACACAGATACCACGACTATCAAGATAGATTCCTTGAGTTTTCCTATTTTTATCCACCAACAAAGATTCCAGATACCAGCAGCAACATTCCGGTACATGGTTGTATAGTTCGAACGAAGAATGCCAAATCCGTCAAACTTTTATTTTATATAAAGTCAGTTTATTTTAAGCTGAGACTGATTAAAGGAGTACTCTATTACTCTCAACAAGGTCATATATACATTATAAGCATACGCCATACTTTAGGAAAGCGATCATCACTTTTCATTGCTCCAATGGTTTGCTCATTGCTCACATGCTTTAGATGATAATGAAATGGAATGACATGGCTTAGTAATTAATTCATTGCTGTTGACTGCTTACATTACGTTGTTTACAACATTCACTGCTTAATGTTAAACCTACAACAAATTAAATTTCTGAAATTCTCTGGCAAACTGCAAACCGTTTACAATCAATTCCTTGGGTTTTCAATTATTAAACATGATCGTTTCTAACAGTATTCCTTAGGTTCTAGACATTTCTAAGAATATTCCTCAGTTTCGTTATAATCCTTAACGTTTTCGATAGTGCTGTAGAATCTCCCCTCGCCAGTTATCCCTGACCCGATTATGGCCACCGGCAACTATTAATTTCGTCCTTTTACGCGTCGGCGAAATCCCGAATTCATTTTTAGTTTTTACTCGTCGGCGAAGATTCCAGTACGACGCTACTACATTCCGCGAGTTCCTAAACAATTGACACTTTCCAGAAATACCAGCGAATTACAGACATTCCAGACATGGAAATTCCAAAACTCGAAAACTAAGTGAAGTTCTTTGAGCAAAATTCATAATTTCTTCAGGAAAATTCCAAAATGCGGAAACTAAGTGATGTTCGTTAACCAAAATACAAGATTTTTCAAAGGAAATTTCAAAAGTCGGAAATTAAGTGAAACTTCCTTGGAATGTCAGCCAGCAATGGGTAATTTTGTGACAGACGCAAAATAAGCAAAATGTCAGGATTTTTTATACTGATGAAACCTGGTCATAGCTTTTTAGTAGAATTTTACAAATATCAGGATTGTTTATCTGCTAAGGTTAACTTAAGACAAAGAATCAGATGTAATTACTTTTAGCAGGTGCTGAGTCCATCCACAACCATTTATATATAAGTTGCCGGGTGCAGTGACCATCCTTCTGTAAAATGCGCAAAGACAAACACAGACAGCCGCAAAACAATTTCAACTCTGCATTGGTCTTCTGTTCGTTAAGCTATTTGATTTTTGTGGCTCTCCTGGCCTCGACTAGTTGTAGCTCGATGTAGTTCCCCAGTGGACTGGTCATGCTTGAATCAAACGCTTCCTCAGCTCGGTGATAAGAGTTGTTGGCTGGCCGAGGAAAACCCGGCCGGCCGGCCGGATCATAAGCAGCCGGCAGGCCGGCCTGCCGGTCTTCAGAAAAAGGATACTACTTGATTTTATCTGTTATACATAACCAGGAGTAACCGTATGCATAAATTAATGCTAAATATTTTGCAAAATACACGAAAAATAGGGCAAAACTCGTACCGGCCGGCCTTTTTGACCGGCGGCCGGCCGGCCGGTTTGCATCACCCGGCCGGCCGGGAAACGGCCGGCCACCGGCCCGGCCAGCCGGCCGGACGGTTCCGGCCGGCCGGCCGAGTCAAAAAACCGGCCGGGCATCAACACTATTGCCCAAGGAATCAGACATTGGACCAATGACAACACATGTTAACAATTGCATACACGAAATGCAGCTCGGTTACAAATGACTTTTCAATAGTTTCGGTTTCGCCCACGGTTTATATCTTTCACCTTCCTTTATCACTTTTTCTGCCGATAGACCGGAGGGGGGCAGACGATTCCCAGAAGTCCTAGACGTCCCGTAAGTCCAGTGGGTCCTTCCGAAGCTGAACAAAGTTTTTAAGCAAAAATGGAAATTTTCGCTAAAATTAGGACGCATTTTATGCCATTACGGATGCATTCCAAGCCTTTTAGACAGGGGAATATACTAAACTGAACTCTGCTTTGGATGGTTGCTAGTTTGTTCTCTAGTGTACTCTAGAACTCATAGAACTGAGTTGAATTGAAATTGTCCTCAGAAATGAATTGTTGATGGTAATACCATTTGATAAACTATAAAAATAGATTTAAATATCGTCACAGCAGCACTACATTTAAGATTAGTATCCGAAACTCCAATTTGACTAATTTGATTTGGCTGCCAGGTAAAAACCTTATTCCATTCGACTGATTGCCCAAGGCAGCCCCTGTTTCCACTCATACGCCTTACCTTTAGCAGTTTACACAAGTGGAATTTGTATCAACTGAAGATAACATGTTATAAGATTATGGGATTAACTGCAATAGAAGTTATTATTACGTTAACACATGTTCTCTTGGTAACTCTTTTTTGTTGTTGTCACTAATTTACGCAATCAGCAACTTCTCCAATACTCCCCCTTTGCCGCCATTGGTTGAACCCCAATCTGAAAGCAGAATTGGAAATATTGCCACTGGCGTGTTTTCATGCCGGATGTAGAACCTCTGGTTTTTTGTGTACTGGACGTTGGGCAGTACACCAGAGCATTGGTGATTGTGGAAGGCTATTTAATTCTGCTGGTACATGCATAGCAAACAGCTTGTCTTGCGGCTTCACTCAAGTATTTTCCCATTCTATTGTATTACAAAAGCTGACGAGGAGCTCGTCTTTCGGAGCAACGAGGTGGTGCTGTAGAGGGCGACAGACGATCTTTTCTCTCACAATAGCAACTTCGGCTTCTGGAGCTTCAAGACTCCCGATTTCGCCTTCTTTTTCTTTATCGGACTCTGCTTCATATACCATTTTGGATTTATCTTTGCCTGTCTTCATGAAGTCTTTGTTGATGAAGCTGAACATCCCTGTTTGTTTTGTTTCTCTTTGTTTCGGGAACTTCTGTCAGTGCGCCTTTCCTACGGCACATCCTTTGCAAAAGTGAAAAATTCAGAAAAATACAGCAAAAACTTTTTGAAAAAATTTTTGTTTCTCTGTAGGGAGATACCGTTTACAGCTTTCTGTGACGCGATGCTTTTTAAGCTGACTTCGCTCAAATGCTCCAAATCGTAAGTTCCATAAAGTTTTCTAAGCAATCCTTCCGATGAAGCATGTGCTAACTGTCACCAGAATCGATGAACCCGGCAGCAGCCTTCTGATCACAATTTACTTCACACAGAACATTTTGTCCTTCAATGGTTACCACAAAGGCCCCACTGTACAGATGAGCACGGGCCGGTTTGTTTCGGCCCGGTCCGTCCCACTCCAAAATTTGCTCCCCCCGGCCAGGCCCGCGGGCAAAATGTTTCGGCCCGGTCCGTCCCACTCCAAAATTTGCTCCCCCCGGCCCGGCCCGCGGGCAAAATGTTTTGGCTCAGCCCGCCAATTGGCAAAATTCGATCCGGCCCGGCACGCCAACGGCCAAAAGCAAATTTCCATAATTATACTAAAAATATTGTTTTAAAGGCTTCAATACAACATGGAAACGCTAAATTATATTAGCAAATATTAAAGATTTATACCGAATGACCAGAATGAGCAAATGTTTATCCATTAATTTAGTGCTTTCACAACATTTCCTTTGAGTTGAATCGGCCCATTTCTGCTAGCTCCGGTCGCAGTACGCAGTAAAAAAATTCGGGCGGGCCGTCGAGCCTGAATGGTCATCTCTACTCTTCGGCGGAAATATTATCCGATTTGCAGGCCGTACATGCCTTTTGACCACGTCGTTGAAAGCAGTAGCCATTTTGTCTTGGAGTTCGACATTCATAGGCGTTTGTGACCAGGCCTCTGGCAATTGAAACTAGACACCTTTCTTGTACTTCAATCTGCCTGGCAACCGCAGCGTCGATGGCAGCGTGTTGAATAAGCTAGATTTTCGACTTCGTTAATAAGTCCTGTCCACCTTGAATTACAGTTCTGAACAATTTTCGACGAAGGAACAGCTTGCTGACCAAGGTCGTCTCTCATGATTTTGAAGGCTTTCCTGGCAGACTTCGCCGCTTTTACCAGGAGCAGTTGATTACCATCCAGTCTAGTCCAAAACCGCCAAAGCCCGATTTCTTATTAATGTCTATTTTCTCATGCACCATCACCTCTTCTATCAAACTTTCTGACTCGTCAACAGCATGCCTCCATAGGTCCCTTTCCGCTAAGAGCATCCCTTTCTTGAACTTCAATGTTGAACCGTTAAACTTATCAATCGTCAGTTTTTTTGGACACCTCGACCATCCCGCTATCCCCTGAAAGAACGGCAAATGTCATACAAATGTCCAACCACAATCACTTCTGCAGGACACTAAACGTGGATCTCCGACCCACAATTTTTAGTTAAAGGCATTAACTTTAGCAGTTAAACAGGCACTTCCTACAACTGGCATTTGTATCAACTATACGTAACATGCTACAACGCCATTAAATTGCAATGGAAGTTTTCATAACGTTAACATGTTTTATTAGCAACTTTTGGTCGCTGCGGCCACTTATATGCATTACTGTCCAATGCCTATCATGGAGATTGGTTATTTGTTAGGGGTTTGTTACAGAGCAAATCAAAAGACAGAAAAAGTTATGCTTGCAATCTATCTTTAAGCAATGTAAGGGATATCCCACACGGACCACATCTGGTGGGGGATTTATTAGTTTGAGAAAGATTAAGCTTAACTGTTTCAAATTAGCAATTTATAGTCATTGACTAATTCTAAATAATATCAATGATGACTAAATTGAGAACCAGAAAACCTGCAGTCAGGCCCGCACCCAGGATTTTGAAAGGGGGGGGGGGTCCAAGGTAAAACGCAACGGGGGGTGAAGAATTTTTGATAAAGAATTTTTGCATTTATGCCCAAAAACAGTACATTGGACGTTTATTTCTTGCAGAAAGTGAATCATTGCGCCGAAGGCGCGAAATTTTTTCAAAAAATAGCTGTTCTTGCCATAAAAATAGCAAAAACTTTCCATTTTGTCATCCCAAAAAGGGGGGTCTAGACCCCTTGAACCCCCCTGGTTGCGGCCTTGCCTGCAGTGGCCAACAACTTGCGTAGGCTATCAAGATGTGACATGGGTAAGTACTCGATACGGTGATGTTGCATATGGTCAAAACTGAAAGTAACGTAAAGCACCCAACATGGGCATGATTTCAAAGCTCTCGGTGAGTAGATAAAAATTTGTAACAGAGCCAAAGCTGCTGAATGCCTGCAAATCGAGATACGTCCTTCGGCAAGAGGTAAATGGCAGCGGCAACCCATATTTGCAAATAAGGATATCTGTTATTACGTTTGTATGTTACACTGGGGAAATCCTCAGGCTTACAGTAGCAGGGATGGAGTTAATTTGGGTCACACATAATCTGTCATGCCGACCAGTAACGACACATAGCATTTAAGGAATACAACATTATTCGTTTTTTTCTTCAGGGCACCGTTTTGCCAATTTATGATTATTGCGATTCGCACCTTAAGAAGAATGCTCAGGAACAACGAATTTCCTCCTAAATTTTTCGCAGAAACCACCCTGCATGGACTACCCCAAATACAGTACACCAGCCGTTTTCGATGGTTATGGATAACCTTGCTGGTTGTATTCTTCGTTATGATGTCCTGGAATGTCATGGATAATTTGACAAATTACGTCGGAAATCCCACTGTTTCGATGATTGCAGTCAAAGCAGTTGAGCGATTTCCTGCGATCACCTACTGTAGATCACTCTGGGTTGACGAAGACAGGGTTCGACAGTACGGATTTACGGACAACACAGTGGGTTATATAAACTCACTGTTTCCCTATATGGACAGGTTAAACACCGCGGAAGACATTGATTCAAATAAAGAGATGAAGTTGGTAAGTACTCTGCTAATGGTGGATACGTGGTGTTGTAGGGGATCTAGAGATTGCCTGGTATGTTTGGAAGGAATAATTGAATTACTACAGCACCTCTGATCCGAAAAAGTTATGGTCTGAAGTGGGGATCGAATCCGCGCCAACGCTCTGCCGATTGAGCCACCCAGGCACAATCGAACCAAGCCTAAGTTTGAATTCGTCTACACACGCTACAGAATACCAAAAACTTACCAGGGGGACTTGCTCCATGAACATGTCGAAGTGGCGTAAGTGTGGTATAGACAGTAGCGGAAGACGCTATACGTCTTCTCCAAATTTCCTCCGTGTCAACTGACTAATATTTCACACTTTTCTATTTCGAATAATTTTTCACTGCTAACTCAACTCACACTCCCCTTTCCCCTTTGTGCTCGATTTTCTATTTGCCTTTTCCACTTGCTTTCCCCATGTTTTGCCAGTTTATGTCTCGCCGCCACCAACTTTAGCTTATTGGTAGCCAGTAGGTCCTTGTGGTATTATTAACGTTCGCTTACATTTTTTGTACTTTATTTACCCTATTTCTATTAAATCGTCAGTCTTCGAATTAACCTTTTACTAGGAAAACTAGGAATTGAGTTAGTAAACTTCAGGGCAGCTACTCCAAGGTTAGCACGGAGCACTTGTTGAGCGCGTTTATCGGTCCAACGTCCCCTTTTTAATTAGGCGCTAAACAGTCCGGCGTCCCATAAAATTATTATTCCCCACGCCCTGTCGAGGCCCGTGGTTTAAAAGAGAGCCGCCTGGACAGAAATCTCCTTAGCAGTCAGGGCTGGTGTTACGTTGCGCCAGTTCTAGTAGTGGAGGTAGTGCTGTAGTTAAACTCCCACGCTCCTCTATTAAGTAAGAATTCGAAGGAGCTAGCTGTGTAAGCAAATTTATGCCATTACAGCTAAAACTTTAGTTATGTAGTTAACATTTCTTGTTTTAACGTTTTTGTAACAAAGTTCGTCGATGCTTTATCACTTTGTACTTAAATTTGACTAAAAACAGGGTAACCACTAGGTCGTGCTAAAGGCTAACATCCTAAGCTGAAAACATGGAAGCCTTTTAAAATTTAAAGCTTTTAAGGAGGTCTTTTTAGAGCTCGATTTATAATAGCTTTATAATCTTATGACTAACTCCTTGGAACACAGAACGATTCTTTAATTCAAAAGTCTGCAAAACATTTACTTAATTTTCACTTAATTTTATTAATTTAGTAATTTCCAGAAATTTTAGGTAAACCAGGCAATGGCAAGATTTGGACATCTACCTAGATTCCCTGTTAAGGCACTTAATGAAACCAAGCTCGGCTGTTATAACAGAAGTGGTTCTTCCAGAGTTAGGACTAAACGTTACCGACGAGACAGTGGCTCAATTCCTGACACTACGGGGACCATGCTATGCCGTCGTCTACACTCACAACCTTGGTGTCCAGTCCACGTACGGCACTCGACTTATTGTAGGTATATCTGGTACTAGGCAAAGTTCAGGCAACGCAGACCTATTCTTGGGAGACATAAGGCCCTCCATTTATCCGATCAGTGCACTAGTCGTGCAACCAGGTCTCAACTATACGGTGGCCTTGTCGGCAACAGCTGTGAAAAGAGTATCCAAGGATGGATATCGGTGCAGTGATAAGCCGGCATCGGATTTCTTGGAAACCGCATATATGAAGTGTTTGAACCGATTCTGCTACAATGGGTGTGAGGTCTACATACCGAGGGAAAATCAACGCATAAGCGACCTGTGTCTCTTTCGCAAAACTGACGCGTCAAAGCTTCCAAACTTCTGCGTTAAAACGGGAACCTCAGACAGCTGTTTGGAACGACTCACCAATCCCTGTGTTCGAATCAGTTACCATACTACCGCTACACCTATTCTTCCATGCGGTGAAGTCACGACAACAACACAAAACTCGATCGAGTTTTACTTTAGTGATCCGTCGAATATGCTTTTTCGCAGAAGAAAAGTATTTATACAGCGGTTTTGGATTCCTTTCCACTCTAGGCGGTGCAGTGTCCCTTTGGTACGGAGCTTCGGTCATATCTGTGGCTCATGTCGCTTATCATTTTTGCTTGAAACTAGAAGCAAAATACTGGCGCAGTGCTTAAATTTAAATCAACAGAAGCAGGGAAAGCTTAAACCTAACGAACTTAATTTAAATAACTGTACGTTTGCTACAATAAGTCGTGGCAATTATTGTGAACATCTCATTGTCTAATAATATTAAATTAGTATAAAAAGTGGAGGCAACGTTAGGCATCGTAAACAGCACTTGTATGCTACAACTATTTTAGTCAACAACGTTGACAACACACAGTTCTTGTGATCTGCGTTATATTTTTTAGAAGAGGCCAGTCTGCGAAATTCTTTAACATTATTACATATTCTCATTGGATCATATTGTTTAAATTTCGAACCGTTTAGTTTACAGTATGAAAGCGTTTCAACTCATCTAGGAAAGCAATGAGAATGTTACTTCGAAGGGAAACGTCTTTGAGCCGATTCACAGGCGGTCGCAACTCGTTTGTCGCAGTGCCTGAAGGCTTAAGTACAGTACAGGCTTAAGTACAGGCTTAAGTACAGTCGCTGGAAATCATAGTGTAATCCCTATCATAGCAGCCTGAGCCTATATAGATTTCATGGGACACGCTACAACAGTTCAAACATTGTCAACTCCTTGCGACACGCGACCGTCGCACAATACTTTTGTCGCTACACGTCATAAGCCTGTGAACGCTATCGCGACACGCAACCCGCGGCATACGACTGATTAAAGGCGACTTAAAGACTACTTTCTGCTCCGATTTAACGTCCTCCTTCGCCTACATATGTATTCTGTGGTGTCATAAGTAGTTCAGGCTAGTATTGAAAATCTTCGAGATAGTTTGGAGTGATTCTACGTTCATTGTAAGTTAACCCATAAACAAGTTAGTTAAGCTCCACTTGTACCATAACACAAGACGCTATAGGCATGCATAGGTATGAAAATATGCATTCTGATTTATTTTTGTACAAAACAGGAACAAGATAGACCAAAGCAACAGGTTCACAGGTTTTCGTAGTCATCAATCTTCTGGGGGTCATCTAAACAAGGTAAATAAACCGGAAACATGTATTTTATATCAATTTAAACACACACCTGGAAACGCACACCAAGAGTGCATAATAACTAAGAATGTGACAAGTGCCACACTCCTAGCAATTATTTACTCTTGGAAGTATGGAAGACAAAGGAAGCTGAACAACATTTGAACAGGCTATCAAAAGTTGAACTTTTTTAGGACTACAACGAGGAATTCAAAATCTGGTAGGACTCGTTTGCAGCTGAGCAAATCCAGAAAACGGACTTTCAGAAAAAGTGGCCTATAATATGTAGTTCCTTGCTGATTAACCCTCTAGCTTCAAGCAATTTGTTTTATTCACCGCATTTGCAGCAAGTACTCGGACTAGACTTTAAATCAATTTCAGTTCAATAATACAGTTTCCGGTTTCACTTATCAAAATTTGGATTACTCAAATATTGGTAAACTGAATTTCCGATTGTTTGCGTGGATACCAAGAGTACATAATACATAAGAGTTTGAAGGCTGTGTGACGCTTATAATACATAGAGTATGATAGCTGTTGAGGATACCAAACATATGAATTACCCTTGTTTTGTCTTGACGGTAAGAAAACAGGAACTAGAGGTTTCTCCGCAAGCATTTCTGGCAGTACAGGTGTACTCTCCCTCGTCTTCGATGAACACTTCTCGAATCAGCAAAATTGCCACTCCGTCCTCGAATAATACTTGGAAATCTCTGAAATGAACTAATAAAATTTTAAATAAATTAGGAATCTGTTTCTAACCAACAAAGAGCAGACAACTTAGCAACAAGCTTATTTAAGGTGCTGGTATCGCTTTGTGTAAATTTGACCCTATAGGCTTAAATTCTTTATGAAAGTGGATGAAACTTTCCAAATATACTATTTCGGTGCTCTTTAACATTCTGGGACCAGTCCCGCATTTTTAGGTGCAAAGATAAGAAATTTTTGGTTTTTGCCATTATTCTCTCAGCACATAGTCGAGACACCAGATTGGCTAATATGGCTGGAAAGAGGGCACAAAAATGAACATTTTTGCTTTTACAACTTTTGAGCTATCTCCAGTGGTTAAGTCAGTATAAGCAAAAAACTATTTTTGGGGTCCAAAAATGGCCGTTTTCGAGAAAATCAGTTTTTTCAAAATTACTGCCAAATCGTACGGACAATTTTGGTTTATTTATACTCGATCGATATACAGTCTCATTGCACATTTTATCAATGCCTATTAGCCGGAGTTTGTTGCTCTAAACTAGAGATTTGGCCGAAAAAACCATTTTGGCAAAACTGCGATTATTTTGTTTTGAACATCGATTTCTCAAAAACTACCCACTGGATTCGCGTGATTTTTGGCAGAATGAGAATTCGCACTAATGCGGAGGGACATTTTTCTTGGTTTGAGCTAAAACATCTCCAGTTGCGAGAAAACTCAATGCAAAGTTGCGAAATTTTGTGTCACCGCACATTTAATGGATTTTCTTTACCGTTAAGACCTGCTGAGCCAAATCCAGAAAAATGTCCCTCGGCCCACATGTCCTTTATAGGACAGCACAAGAAAAATTTTTGGCCGATTCCACAGTTTTGAGAAATCCATGTTCAAAAATTTTTGGTCTATATTCAGCCTGTCAGATGTCAGTATGTCAGAAAATTTTAGCTATTATTTCCGGATTTTTACTTGTTTCGTACTCTCACGAGAATCTGCAGATTATAAGCTTTAAAATGATGTATAAAGCTCTTTCTAACTCACAAAATTGCGAAAGTTATGGCGTTTCAAAAAATACGCACAAAAGCACTGCACAAAACGATACCAGCACCTTAAGGGGGGGGTCGCCAGGTACCAAATTTTATAGCCAACGATTTCGCTCATTTTTGGGTATAATATACCCCCATATGTGCCCAAAAACAAGACAAATTTTTAGAGTCCAGGGTCAATCCAGTCTAGAGATATTGCAGGTCAAATCTCTACAATTTAGTATTTACGTTAGTATGCCTCGCTGAGGGCTTCGAAGTTGCGTACAAGTGGGTTGACAAGAGACTGTGGCATGACAAATACATCCATTTAAAGCCTTTATCTGTAGGTGTTTATTACCGCATAAATTACAGTGGCAAGCTAAGCAATGAGCGAGACACGGCGATTGGACGATTTGGTAAAGCTTATTTCGACTGTCATTTACTTCAAACTTTAACTCGCTCTAACTTTCTCATACTGCTTTGTAGAGACTTGGTGTAAGAAGATAAAATGTTCAATACATCGAGAGCTTCAATTTGATATAAAATATGGCTATATTTGAAAAAGTTGAAAATTTGACATTTTTTACTCATAGGTGTCCGCCATGCTATCGTAGTATGTCACCAGAGGAAAACACGTGCTATTGACATGAAACTTCACATAAGCGTAGGTTTTATCTCAGTCTATTAGCATGCCAAATTTTATTGAGATGCCTTAAGATTTGACTGACTTATGAAGCAGCAAACATGAAATTTTCGAAAAATGACGATTTTTGAGGAAAAATGGAACTTCTGCTGCGAAAACTGCGTGCTACTGAAAAGGCCAAATAGGGATTGATTATATGCAAAATAAAGCTCTAACAATATACTGTGTTTCTGTCTAAACGCGAAGTTTCTACACCAAAGGGTTGTTCAGGACAAGACAAAACGTCCACTGACCTGATTTTGAGCAAAAATCGACTTCTCTGGACTTTGAAAATTCGTATAAAATCAGCGACCCTACAGAAAATAACCTCGTATAGATATTTGCACTTTACCTAGTCCAAATTAGGTTAACAGCGAGTGGTAGCCGATTTACTCTTACACAGCGCTCAAACTTTTGGTAGCAGAAAAATTTTCCTAACTTTTTCATTTTCCTATGTTTAACACATGTCGGGGTCACCTTTGGAGGGCTATTGTGAATGATAGGAAAAGTTTTGCAATAATCGCACTTGTGTTGTTTTGCGGACCCATGGGGACTACAAAATATGTGAAAATGAGAAAAATCGGAGATGGTCGAAAAATCGCGACCCCCCCCTTAAATGTGAGTAACTATTTAAGCTAACAGATACATCTAACTTATCAACAGTAAAGTAACAGTTAATTCCCATAGCTGCAAGCAGCAAGGCACCGTTAGTGTTTTAGCGCTTATGCTACTTTGATTAGACTTTGTAGTACTCCACAGAAGTTTTTTTTTGATTTTCAAGCACCAGCGCACAATGTTCCAAAATTTGAAAGGTGTGAAATAGTGCCGCATTTGGGCCAAGTTACTGCATCTAATACGAGGTATTGGAGATATAGCCCCAGCTTAATATACGAACTTATTCCAATGATATAAGATTTTACTTGCATTAACCTAAAAGTATTCATTGACCACCAATTTTGGTTGAAAACAATTCTCATGGCTTTTTCTCGCAGCGAGTTAAACAAGTTAAAGGAGCTAAATTAACTCAGCCAGTTAACTCGAAAGAGATAAACAGTTCATTTTAACTCGACGGGAGGGTTACAATTAAGCGAGCTAAAATGTTGTAACTCTACCCTTTTATCTTGCGCGCGAAAAGGTCCTATGTGGTATGATTGTCATCTGCTCTTAATAACTTTCCAACAAATTATAACTTAATAACTCACTTGGAAGGGGCGATCCAGTCTCCGTCCACGTACCAGGACACTTCAGGGTAGGGGTTACCTTTGACCAGGGCCTTGAGTTGAACCGTGGACCCTTCCGTTGCCTCCTTCGATTCAATCTCTTTGATGAAACTGGGAGCGCACATCAACATCTCTGACTGCAACAAAGATATTAGTGGGTGAAAAATGGCGGTTCAACCTACACGGATATTTTTTCAGAAATGTATTTTGTAGCTGATCACTCAAGATACCTGGGTTTGCTTCCAATACTGTTTACTTATTCCTCCTGCATGAAGCTCTTTCAGTGTGCTCATCAGCCTACTAATCGTTCGAGGGATGACGTCCAGCCGCCGTAGTTTGATGTGGGGGGGGGGTTCTGCGACACAGTTGACTTTTACCTATCTTTTCTATGAATGTGTCGAGAACGTTTTATTGACCTTACATCCGGTAGAGAGCATTCGCATTCGGGGTGGACGAACTTGTACTTGTACAATTTGTAATGTAGCAAAGAGTAGCAGTCTGACTCATTCTAAGCTAAGTACCTATCGAAGGAAAGTAGGAATTTTTCGCGTTTTGCCCCAAACTCGAAAGGACAACCAACGCTGGCCGAAAAAAACCCCAAGATTTTTCTCACCGATGAATTGTCGTCTGGATTAGTTCGTTGTCGTTTGGCGACGCTATGGAGAGACTCTTCCGATTCCTTCTGCTCTTCGATTATGGCGCGGGGAATGATCACTGGTCGATGGGCTTCAGAGACTAAAACGGAAGACCTGTGGGAAAATAAAGTGATAAAAATACGAATTTGCTTATCTAGCTCTAGGAGCTGTAGGATTTAATTAAAGGAGAACGATGTTAAAAGTCAATTCATAAACGAGTTTGTTTATGTTGTGCCTATACGATACTTCGAGAACCTATATAATAAAAGAATTTACAAGGCATTTAGCTTCGTGGCGAATTTCATAGGTGAAAAATCGATCTAAGATCAGCTAGTCTATTTCAATTCCCGACCTGCATGGATTTCCTCAATTCTTTCAATCCTGATTTCAACCTTTGCAACTTTGCTGTCAACCTACCGCTGACGCTGGGAAGACTGTATGAGTCTGAGTTGTTGGTGTAGTCTTCGGTTTCGCAGACCAGCTCGTTCAGGGCAGCATAGGCGTTGATGGCTTGATCGATCGTGTTGGACAACCACTCGTTCAGGAAGTCGTTCACATTCTCATACAACTCTGTAACGTCTGTGTCATCCTCAAGAACTGAAACCAGAAGCTTATGCTTAATAAGCACAAAAAACTGGTTACAGACTGAATGCGAATAAAAAGGAAAAAATCTGAAAACCCTGCGCAATATGCAGATTCAAGGTGGTGAAATCACAAACTTATGCTTACTTAAGGGGGGGTCCATTTTTTGTCATTTTCCGACTTTCTCCGATCTCGTTTATTTTTTACATATTTTATTGTCCAAACGGTATATCTTAACAAGTTTTTAAAATTGAAGTTGTAAGTCTTACGGTTATTGATTAATTTCACATTAAAGTTCAGATTTAATATGTTAAAAATATATAGGAAATTAGAAAAGTTGTCAGTTTTTCACGTGCGCCAGAGAAATCTCACGAATGGCAAAATGGATCCGTTCAAGCTTTATATCATATTAATTCCATGTTTCCGATCTGTGATTTGCAGGAATCAGAATTTTAAATTAGGCCTTTAAAAATTTTAATGAATTTTCGAAATATTAAAATTTGAACTGATACGAAATTTTAATACTTCAAAAATTCATTAAAATTTTTTAAAGACCTAATTTAAAATTCTGATTCCTACAAATCACAGTTCGGAAACGTGGAATTAATATGATATAAAGCTTGAACGGATCCATTTTGCCATTCGTGAGATTTCTCCGGCGCATGTGAAAAACTGACAATTTTTCTAATTTCCTATGTTCCTTTCCTACACATGAAATCTCAACTTTGGGGTGAAATTAATCAATAACCGTAAGACTTACAACTTTAATTTTAAAAAACTCGTTAAAATATACCGTTTGGACAATAAAATATGTAAAAATCAGCGAGATCGGAGAAAGTCGAAAAATGAACAAAAAAATGGACCCCCCCTTAAAATAATTATTTAGATTAAGCATAAATATCTTGATTAATAGATTAACAGGCTTATTAGTGAAAAGATATTAGTGCCAGAAAATTAGTGTGAATTTGCAGTGAAAGCAAATTCATAGAATTTACTACAGCAAGATGTTCATTCAACTTTAAGAAAGTTGCAAGAAAATTGCAGCAGTCATATGGAAACCTGGACGCAGTTATGAGTGAAAGAAGCGTCTAACAAAAGCGTTTTCGCTTTAACTTGTCCGGTTTTGAGGAAGGCTGCTCTTGTGCAGAGCGTTTTGTTTCAAAGTGTGGAATATTGGCACACCTCACGATGGCATACTTCAGCTCTGGCTTTTCTAATGGGAGCAACAGATTGGTTGAGACAATTTCAGATTTCTAAAATTATTACCATTTGCTCAAAGAGCAGTGTTTAGAAAGTTTTCAATTTTACCGCAACGTTAACTGTAGTGTTAGGTTTTCTGCATTTGCTATCCTGGCTATTTTTCAAAAATTCGTTTTCCTGTTACTTTTCTTTTTTTATTGTTCCCCTAGCCCATAATGGAGCCCTCGACCCCCCCATTAAAATTTAAAATGTTGATGTTGTATTTTTCGATTTTAACTTAATTCTATGTGTATGCAGTTGAGGGTTCGAAGCCGAGCTAAAGCCTCGTTTTCCAGTTTTGGATAAATTTTAGTAAAATCTGAACAAACCTCCGGAAAAATCTCTCTTTTCCTCCCCTCTTCCTTTAAAGAGGGATTTGCCTCCAGCAAATGTCTAGCACCCAATTAATTGTCAATCATCAAATTGAGCCTAACAGAACTCAGTAGATTGAGTAGAGTGACTGAAATTTCACCACTACTTTAGTCATTATTATTATCATTAGTATCAGTCATTAGTTATCTTACAGACATTTGCAACGTTTCGTCAGAAATGTGGCACACCTTGAACCTCGAGTCGACCTTCCGTAACGGCAACGCCGAACCGGTTGCTGACTCTGCATCGATAGTCCCCGTCGTCATCCGCGAATACCTCCCGGAGCACCAGGGTATGTAGGCCCCCCTCGTCGCTGTGCATACTGTAGTCGTCGGACAGTAGTATCAAACCGCCGTGTCTGAACCACTCTACACGCAGCACCGGGGTACCCGTTATCTGAAACATCAAAGTTAAAATTAAATGAGAATTAGAAGAAGAAAGTCATCGACCACCGAAGCATCATTAAAGTCTAAATTAATGTAAACAGTGGTTACATAGCAGCGACTAATATTGAGTGTAGGAAGAGAATCAAGTCTGAAAGAAAATGGTAACAAACGACTATAACGTTAGGTTACAAAATTTGTGGACAAACCTAAAATTTGAGAAGTCACTGTAATAAAAACTTAAAGATATCCGTGGCTTAATCTTAATTTAACCTGTTTACACTAACCTAATAGTAGCTGCGGCAATCCCAAGCTCATGTTTAGCGAAAATAAAAGCATTAATGCAATTAATACAAAATAAATAATTAATAAGCATCAATAATTAATACAAAACCCTAAAGGTGTTCTAATAGCTGCTCACAACTCGAAACTCACTCTACAGGAAAGGGTTGCCTCCATTCCTTCCTTGACCGAGATCGATTCCAAAGGTTCCACAATCGTCGGGGGTTCGCCTTTCGTGTTCTCCGACTCCGAAGACTCTTTCGGGAGATTCACTTCCAGCTCCCCGTCATCGGACTGCACATCTCCTCCCTAAAACAAGAAATGATGGACAGTAGATTTCTGATATAAAGGAATCTACCGATCAGTGTTGTAGAGTTTTATCAAGAGTACATAATACATATGAGTATGTCGCTGTGAAACACACATGAATGGCATTTCAAAACATCCTGACTGCAGCCGGAGTTCGCAGTCAAGTTTTAACTCACAGCAGCAGAGGATGAGCCGAGAAGACTGGCCAGACTCTCGTCAATCTGAGTATCGTCAGAAACGGTGGCGATGGCCAGATTTGAGGTCGTGTAGCCGGAACTGGACGCTTCCTCAGTGTCTGGGATATAAGTGTAGCCTAGAGAACGAAAACGTTTACAAAAGGTATACATATGACTGAATGTAATTAGATTGGGACTGCAAAAATATTATATTGTGGTATTATGGTTGCGAACTGTCTACACAAATTTATTTTTCCAATCTGCAAGATTGGCGGTCATTACTTTTTTACGTGTTCCCAAAAAACTGTCCAAACATAGGCAACTATTGCAATGCACTATTGCATTTCGGCTTGCGTGGCAAGAAAACATTAACAAGTAATATTAGAACAATTTTCTATGATAATCAGTTTCATCATACCTTTTTTATGCACGTACAGTCTGGTGTAACCCTCCAAAGATTTTAAAGGAGAAAGCATATTAGCTGTTATATGTTTTGACATATTGGTTTAAGTAATCTTTATAGCAACTGGGACATGGAATAGACATACTGTCAACTCGAAGTGAAGCCTGACAGAAAGCCTCGCCGGCAGAGTTGACCGCTCGACAGCCGTAGGTTCCTTGGTCCTCCGGGAATGTTTCCTCAATTCCAAGGACGCACCACCCGCCGCGCTACAAACAACAGTACAACAGTAGTCGCACGCATGCAGAAACTGATTCAAACGCCAAAGAGTTAATTTGTGGCGCTTCTACCAGGTCTGGTGGACCAAGAGGAAACCGAGGACAAGCCCGAACGGGAGGCGTCATGCACCCATGACCTAGGTTCAGTCTTCCATTCAGAATTGAAGTAAGGAATTGACCCAGCCGGGGTTCGAACCACGGCCTTTCTGATTCCCGAACAGACTTGCTAACCACTACGCTACATCAACTGATTTCCCATATCAGGCTTATCAAACTTTCCTATGCCAGCTTTCTTTACAAATTGGCCCCATAAAGACAGCACAAAATAGTAAAGTTTGTAGCATCACTAACCTTTGGTTGCAAATCCAAACAGAAAATGCAGCAGTCTCTCAAATGAGTTACTGAGTTAAGCCCGGTTCACGATGGAGTGCTTTGTGCTTTGTGCTTTGTCTCCTGTGCTTTGTGCTTTTGTCTCCTGTGCTTTGTGCTTTGTGCTTTGTGCTCAGGAGACAGTGCTTTGTGCTTTGTGCTCAGGAGACAGAAAACAAATGATTCATGATGAGAAAGCACAATATCAAAAGCACAGGTCACGGAAGCCAGTTTGGACGGAATTCAAAATTTTGGTGTTTTTAAAAACGTTAACAGGATGGATTTATTGATGTTTCGAAAAATATAATTTAATTTAATTTAATAATAATAACGATCATAAATAATAATTAAAAATAATTATTATAAAATTAACTAATTAGTTAAATTTTTGCATGAAATCTTTATTTATGGCCATTACTCGCGACTCACTCAATGCAAAAAATTTTTAATTGGATTTTCAGGACCGCTTACGTGTCGGCTTTCATGTGATATATGTGGTTTTTCAAAATTTGAAAATCGATTTTTTCGAAAAATACCACTTTTTACCCAAAATTTCGACAATGCGAATCCAGCAAAACTGGGTAAAAACAACGTTATCATTAAGTTTAATCTGAGCTGAATCCAACGATATAAAGTTTTCGTGGCTACGACTTATATTACATCCGCAACGAATTTTTAAACAATTTCGCTTTTTAGCCGGTTTTTGGCTAGTTTACACTATTTGCGGCATATCAATGCTCAATATGGCACAACTTGTCAGAAATCAGCTGAAATAGGAAATTGTTTAAAAATTCGTTGCTGGGGCAATTTAAGTCGTAGCCACGAAAACGTTATATCGTTGGATTCAGCTCAGATTAAACTTTATGATAATGTTATTTTTTACCCACTTTTGCTGTATTCGCTTTATCGAAATTTTGGGTCAAAAAGTGGTATTTTTCGAAAAAATCGATTTTCAAATTTTGAAAAACCACATATATCACATGAAAGCTGACATGTAAGCGGTCCTGAAAATCCAATTAAAAAATTTTTGCATTGAGTGAGTCGCGAGTAATGGCCAGTCAAAGTTGGAAAAGCGGCAAAGATCAAATCAAAGAGCAAAAAAATTGAACAACTATCGCAATTTTTGACGAAATGAGCTGATATTCGGGATTCAAAATGTCTGGGACAAGGGCTAATTTTCCGCCGAACGGCTGGTTCCTGGCTTCTACTGATCATTCAAAACTTAAAAAATCGGCTTCTTTTGATGAATTTTAATTTTTAAAAAATTTCTTTCAACCAAAACAAAGTTCATGCCATGACGGTTCAGAAAATATATACATTGCTGCAGCAAAAATGTACCGGTAATTCAGTACAAACAAAACAATTTCGATCCCTACATTTTTTGGTCAGACTTTAGTTTGGACCAGAAAAGACCAAGTCTGAACCTTTGCTTTGAAGAAAATGGGTCTCGTCAGTTTCCAATTATAACTGTCTAACAATTAGTTAACTAGCTAACAACTAATTAATAGAGTTTGGTGGAAACCGCATTACCAGATCGGAGGCACCTACCATCCTTCACAACCACGGAGGGCAACTTCCGATCAAAGGCCGGCGGAATGACAGAGAGATTGAGGGAGTCTTCAGCCTCAGGGATCGCCTCAATTTCAGGGGGCGTCTCCACAGTTGTCAGTTCAGTTGTGATGTGAACTCGACGAGGGGCCATCTGGAAACTTGTGCTGCACGTCAACTGAAACAGAAAAACTAGACTGCATTGAATTTAGAGGTTTCCAATTACAACAACCTAATCAAACTAGCAACCTTAATTGGCGCATTGAAATAAATTAGTTTTATGCGTTTACAGTTTTGCGAACTGCATGGCAAAATCCACTAAACTAGAGCGATTTCGACTACATATCTTAATAGTAACCGAATGGCAAACAATTCAAATGATATACAACTTTAAATAAATTACGTTCATTTTATTGCATGATACTGAAATTCAGAAAAGCCAAACCTCTTCATTGTCATAAATTTGAACGGAAACGGAAGGAATCCGTTGCCGATATGAGCAGGTCAAAAAATCCGGATCCGAATTTCGACGGGACCATTGATATTCCTCGTACTCAATGCAGAGACCACCTTTAACGTAATTGTTGCAGTTTTTTAGTAAAAAATTGGCAATTTTAGCACTGGTTACGTTCATTTTATGGGTGGCGCAATGGCTACAAAGAAAACTTTGTTATGTAAAGTTAGTAGAAATAGGAGGTTAGATAGACATAATGCAGTGAAAAGGTTTTGCAAAATTGCAACTTTGTGCGCTTTCTTTGCACTCGCCCATTGTGTTAACAACAGCTGCGCCTCGTTTGCAGCAGACGCATTAACGATGCGCTTGCTTCCAATCGAAGTTTGGACAAAAAGATTGGAAGTCCGTTTTCACAATAATGACTAACTTGGACTGCGACTTTTTGCGGGTCACTGCAAGTGGAAACAAAAGAAAGCTTAAAGGAGCATTTGTTAGGAATTGCAGCAAGCGCTATAAGCATTGGATTGTTTTCTTTGGCATCTACCCACACCAAATTACTATTAAAATAATTACCGAAAATTGTTATCGTATAAAACACTTGAATACAGAGTATATAGGTAATTACTTAATCACCGCCGGACAATTTAGGTTGAACATGTCTTTGACGTTTCATGTTCAATATTGGAAAATTAGTAGTGTGAGTGACCCGGCCCGGAAGCGATATAGCGATATCGGAAATGTTGCAACCGCTGACATAGACTTAGTCTTGGCCCTTAGGCCTAGGTTTAGACTTACTCTGGACTGCACCAACAAAGCATAAGAATAGCTGCGGAGTAGCAGAAGCTTAAATCCAATTTTTGAGTGGGAATTCAGTAGCTAATCGTTTCTGCTATTCCGCTGCTATTCCCAAACTTTATTTGGTGCAGTTCACGGTAAGTGTCTTGGTTATCCTAGATTTTCTATTCTCTGTCCTTTTTGGGCCTTCCAAGTCACTCGAGAATGCTTGATTAAATTATCACAAAGACATTTTGCTCACCTGAAATTACGAAAGATGTAGCGCTGTTCTTGAGTTTAGCTCAGCATTAAATTCTGGATAGATGTCTAAATTGGGCAGTTTCATAAATTTGTTCGCTCAAGAATCCCAATTAGTTGCTTCTTTGTGACAATTTGAGGTATTTGAACTATCTACCACAAAGTAAGGACTTCTTACAAGCCCCTGTGTACTAATTATAATACTTTGTGTATTGGGTTACAGTACTTCAGCAAATTGAAAAACAGAATCGTGAAATAAGTTTCCACAGTCGAGGCATGCTGGTCCTATAATAGGCCAATAGGTTTTGTGATGAAGATCAGGTTTTATAAAAGAAGTTTATTTTTGTTAATATTTTTTGTTTATATCCTTTCTCTGTCTGCATAAAATATGAGAAATCCGGAATTGGAATATTTGGCACGTTTTTTACCGATTACTATCCAAAGGTTTGCGATTTGATAGAGGGACAGCTTCTTGTGCTTTAGATAATCTCAAAATTCTAAGGGCTGATTCAGGGCACCGGCAATTCTGATTGTGTGAAAATTTCTATTCCTGGAAAGTATCTTTTGTGGAAAAACACTGAATAAATTGAACACTTAATAATTATTTTCATCTCTGAAAATTGTATCTTAGCATTAAAGCCATTGTTTTCGCTCCAGTTCTGTGCTTATAGCAATAATTTTCCCTGTTGGCTGACCATCAAGTGAGCCTAATCGGTTTTGGAAAACTGAGCTTTCATATTTGATGCGCCCTCAAACCGTTTGTTGAGTACTAACTATTCGTTGGCAAAAAGCTAAGACAGCCACAGTAAATTCATTTCCATGTGGTATGCGGTTAGCTAGTGTTGTTTACGACGCAATTCTTTTGTGGGTCGCCTGTACCTTTTCGCCGGCTAGCCAAAATGCAAGCTAAGATCTGAAATATGACACGCTTAAGGGGTGTTGGTGATTAGTTTAAGGTGCTGGTATCGTTTTGTGTAAATTTGACCCTATAGGCTTTAATACTTTATGAAAGTGGATGAAACGTTCCAAATATACTATTTCGGTGCTCTTTAACATTCTGGGACCAGTCCCGCATTTTTAGGTGCAAAGATAAGAAATTTTTGGTTTTTGCTATTATTCTCTCAGCACATAGTCGAGACACCAGATTGGTTGGAATGGCTGGAAAGAGGGCACAAAAATGAACATTTTTGATTTTACAACTAAATAGGTATCTCTTGTGGTTAAGTCAGTATAGGCAAAAAACTATTTTTGGGGTCCAAAAATGGCCGTTTTCGAGAAAATCAGTTTTTTTCAAAATTACTACCAAATCGTACGGACAATTTTGGTTTATTTATACTTGATCGATACACAGTCTCATTGCACGTTTTATCAATGCCTATTAGCCGGAGTTTGTTGCTCTAAGCTAGAGATTTGGCCGAAAAACCATTTTGGCAAAACTGCGATTATTTCGTTTTGAACATCGATTTCTCAAAAAACTACCCAACGGATTCGCGTAATTTTTTGCAGGATGAGAATTCGCACTATTGCGGAGGGACATTTTTCTTGGTTTGAGCTAAAACATCTCGAGATGCGAAAAAACTGAATACAAAGTTGCGAAATCTCGTGTCACCGCACATTTTCTTGACCGTTAAGACCTGCTGAGCCAAATCCAAAAAAATGTCCCTCGGCCCACATGTTCTTTATAGGACAGCACAAGAAAAACTTTTGGCCGATTCCACAGTTTGAGAAATCGATGTTCAAAAATTTTTGGTCTATATTCAGCATGTCACATGTCAGTATGTCAGAAAATTTTCTCAATTTTTTGAAGATTTTTACTAGTTTCGTATTCTCATGAGAATCTACAGATTATAGGCTTTAAAATGATGTATAAAGCTCTTTCCAACTCACAAAAGTGCGAAAGTTATGGCGTTTCAAAAAATACCCACAAAAGCACTGCACAAAACGATACCAGCACCTTAAGGCCAAATTGTCATAATGCCGAACTGACATGTCGCCCAACCGGCCTGCTCTCTGCAAATTTGGATGTAAATTGTGTATTTAGCACGGCCGGCAGCCAGACATCCAGTCTAAACGGGGCTGGAGAACAATACTAAAGTCTGACCAAAAATTCTTGGAACCGAAATGTGAGCGGCTGTCCTGAGTTATCATTTGAAAGTAACCTATACAATGTATATATTTTTCGAATCCTCAGGAACCCGAGATTTCGAAAATCCGAAAAATTCCGAAATTCCGGATTTCATTCACGGAAAATTTAAAATTTTTAGTTTTTCGCCAAAATTTTTATAGTAATCAAAGTTTGGTTTCTCACGATCGAGCTCGGAAATGGTCCCACTTACTGCCAGTTTTGCTCTTAGAAGCTTTTCACGAAAATGCACTTAATTTCCGGAATTCCGGGTTTTCTAAATTGCCGAGTTTTAAAAATTTCCTCCAATACCCACAAGATGGGTAAAAACACCTCATTCGAAAGCTCTTATCGGGCTGAACAACTTTTGTACTAAAAGAACAAGAACTCTGTGAAAATGCACTCAATTTTCGCAAAAACCGGATTTTCAGGATTTTAAAAATTTTCTCCAATACCCACAATATGGATATCATTCGAGAGCTCTCTTGCTGAGCTGAACAAATCTTGTAATAGAACCAACTTGCAGAAATGAGCCCAGTTCTCGGAATTCACGAAAATTTCCAAGCTAGAGTGAAATCCGAATTTGTCAATTCCGGGATTTAGGTGCATTTTCAGTCCTTGGTTCTATTACAAGATTTGTTCAGCTCATCAAGAGCTCTCGAATGATACCCATATCGTGGGTTTTTGGAGAAAATGTTTAAAATCCGGAAAATCCGGTTTTTCGCGAATTCCGGGAATTGAGTGCATTTTCTGGAAAATTCGTTCTATTACAAAAGTTGTTCAGCTCGACAAAAACTTTTTTCGAATGATACCCATCTTGAGAACATTGGAGGGAAATTTTTAAAATCCGGTAATTTAGAAAACCCGGAATTCCGTAAATTGGGTGCATTTTCGTGAAAAGCTTCTAAGTGCAAAAATGTTTAGCGGTACCTTCTCTATTCGACTGTGAGAACCAAAGTTTGTTTGCGATAAAAATTTGGCGAAAAACTAAAAATTTTAAATTTTCCGTGAATGAAATCCGGAATTTCGGAATTTTTCGGATTTTCGAAATTTCTGGTTCTAGAGGATTCGAAAAATATATACATTGTATAGGCTACCTTCAAATGATAACTCAGGACAGCCGCTCGCATTTCGGTTCCCAGAATTTTTGAATTCTAAACTTTAATTCTGCTGACTTTCCATTCAAAACTGAAAAACTAACTCAGTCTTAAACTGTACTACAGCATCAAGGTTCGGCAGATTGTTCGAAGATTGTAGCATCCACTTTTAAGAACCAAAACATAAAGTCAATAGGAATTTAAAGGCTTTGGTTTGGATTTTGCTTATTTGGATTTTAGAAGCTTTAGAATTACAGAATTGATCATAGGGTGCACTAGCCCTTCTGCATATGATTTGCCATAAGCAAACTTACGCATAGAACATAAAATATTAATATAAAATTGAAATAAAAAAGGAATTGGAATTGAAAAAAGAGTGAAGCCTTTCTTTAACGTTTGTCTTTTCAAGCTGATTCAGAGGACA
>JASAND010010791.1:0-47620 GCA_030248195.1 Trissonchulus latispiculum | reverse complement strand
GAGAATCGATTCCCGCTATCAATTGTGCTGCCCGACTGACCCAAGTTGCTGGGCTGGTTCCACTTTGCCGTCTGGAGGGTCATGTCGGCAACCGCTACCTGGAGGCCCATACTGGGCTCTACTTGGCCTCTCAACACTTTCTCTATAGGGGTTTTCTGGTGCGCCCAGCTCATATCCGGTGTCCGTTTTGCCGTCCGACTCATCCATCTTCCTGGGCTGTTTCCACTTTGTTGTCTGGAGGGTCATGTCGGCAACCGCTACCTGGAGGTCCATACTAGGCTCTACTTGGCCTCTCAAAACTTTCTCTATAGGGGTTTTCTGGTGCGCCCAGCTCATTTCCGGTGTCCGTTTTGCTGTACAACGCACCCATTTTGCTGGGCTGGCTCCACTTGACCGTCTGAGGCGTCAGGTCGGTAAGGGGTCAGGTGGTCCAAAACGAAATTTTTCAAAAGTGGTCAAATTTGGTACCAAATGAAAGCCCTGAGTGAGGTGAGCAACTTTTGTCATAGAATTGCATGCTCAAAGTGGCTGTAGCGTGCTGTGGTGGGGTAGGGTGGGGACGTAAGCGATTTTGGGTCAAATATGAAATTTTCCAAAAGTGGTCAAAATAGTATCTGCTTGCGCATGGTGTTCGGAAATATATTATGTTGGTTCTTTTTTGCGCATACATATGTAAAAGAATGGAAAACAAGAACCAAAAATGCTCCTTCGTCGCATGTAAAATACATATGAGTACTCTCAGGCAGGTTGTACAAACACGGATACTAGCCTGTAAAATGCATTTGAGTGGCGTTGAGGTTATAAATTAAGGGAAACAAGTTGCAACGGCTTAACATATGTGCCTGTCCTACAACGAGGCTCATATTGGCGTCGCAGTGCAGCCATCTTAAAGATCATCAGGTCATCTTATTAAAGAAAAAACGAATGAATAGACATAACATGTTAACATTGTGGCTTGAAAGAAATGGACAGAACGAAGTGAACTGCGACACCTCAAGTTTAACTGTACTTATGCAAGCTGATGTTTTCCGAAACACCATGGCACCTACTATTTCCGGAAGCACTATGGTACACCTACTGTATTCACGGAACACTATGACACACTACTCTCACATACGTAATGCTTTCCCCACATGGCTCTGAGTCAGAGCGCAGAGTGGCATGCCGTATAATGCGTATGCACAGTATATTGTCTTAGCGACAAGATGTGTGAAGGACAATTTTGTAATGAAAAGCTTTACGTGCTATTTATATGAAGGTCAAATTTCGACAAATTATATTATGACATACGCCAATATGAGCCTCGTTGTAGGACAGGCTCATATGTTAAGCCGTTGCAACTTGTTTTCCTTAATTTACAACCTCAACGCCACTCATATGCATTTTACAGGCTAGTATCCGTGTTTGTACAACCTGCCTGAGAGTACTCATATGTATTTTACATGCGACGAAGGAGCATTTTTGGTTCTTGTATATAATTGCACCATATTAGAAGAAAAAGCCACTAGATGACTTCTTTTCATTGCATCGCATAACAGTGCTGCGTCCACAATACGCGAATGTTCCCCTGTACGTTTATATTTTCAGAACGGCCTTGTAAATGTTGGCACTGTTAGCTGTGTTAAAGAGGAATCTCTTTGTGAAGAGTTGGACATTGAATCTGGAACCTACTATTTTGAACCAAAAACTGTTCTGAAGGGGAAGGGCGAGGTAAGTGTGTAAGCCGACTTGATATTTAGCATTTCAGAGTTTTATGATGGTGCAGATTAAGCGTTTAATGTTGCTGGAATTTATGCTTTGCATTGGTCTTAGAAATCTAGGTAGTATCGGGTGACAAGACATGCGACATTTCATTTATTTTTATGTATTCCAAAATTCATAAATTGACGTCTTATGCGAGTTAATAAAAGGCTTTTTGAGCTAACAGACTGGTTACGTACAAAGTCAAATTTTAGTGAATTCGGCATGATTCTAATTTTTTAACCTAGAAAGCCAATTTTGGATTATCCGGAAAAATCATGCATTGTAATTTCTTTCCCCCCTCCCTCTCTCCCTCCTTTCTTTCCCTCCCTCCCTCCCCTCCCTTCCCCCCCTCTCTCCCCTTTTCCCCTCTTCCCCCTCCCCTCTCCCCCCTCCCTGTATTCTCTGTATAACATACATGCTTGTTTCAGCTACCCAAGCGTGGGCAACCCATATGATTACCCGGAACCCACAGCTTTAGGTTTTTCTTTAATTTCCCTATTTCTTTTTGTTTATCTGATGCATTTACCCGATAGTTCTCCTTTTGTACTTGGTGTTGGTTTTATTAGTTTGGATCATACATGGGCAATGAAATTGGCTCTAGCCTGCACAGCCTTCGAGCTCACTGCGCGGGGGGTCAACATTTTGCGGGGGGGGGGGTCAAAAATTTTTGTAGTCGCGTTGCACAATAAATTCTTGTAAAGCTCAGTTCACTTCAAACCGAAATGAAGGAAGGAGGGTCGCTTTTTAGCAGATTTTTCTACCACCACCGATTCTGCTCATTTTCACATATTTTGTAGCACCGTGGTTCCTGAAAATAAGACAAGAACGTTTTGCGTAATATTGCTTCTATCGTTCTGTAGAGCCCTTCAAAGGTGACCTTGACATGAGTTAAACATAGGAAAATGAAAAGTTAGGTTTAGAAGTATGTGGCAGAAAAAATTTTTCGCTGTATGCAAGAGACATCTCTACAATTTTGCACACATGTTTAGGACAGAGTAGTGCAAATAACTCTTCTGGTATAATTGTGCTGAGCGTCGAATTTTTGGTGATTTTTCAAAGTCAAAAAATTGGAAAATCGATGCTTTTTGAACCATGAAAAACAGGACTTCCAAAACATCCCGTTCTCTTCAGCACAAGTGGCGAAAGCTAAAAAAACGCCTTATAGATACTTGCACTTTACGCATAAATACATTCTTATGAAAGTAGTCACAATTTTCTGAGTTGGCTGCGGGCGTGGTTAACCGCGGGTACCCGCGGGCCCATGCGGGCGTGGACAAAATTCTGTGACCGCAACGACCGCAAATTTTTGTAATTTGCCTTCTGAGGCCGGTTTGTAGGCATTTTAATACTAATTTTTGTTTTAACATTTAAATGTCTTTTCCTGTCAAGAATAATTTTCTTTAACTGCTTCATTGTCAAAACAGTTGCAATGTTTTCTAAATAAAAGTAGTTTTTATATCGGTTTCCTCAACATAGCCGCGCAATTAATTTTGAAATGCTGTAGTTAACTAAAAGCTTAAAACTTATATTATACTGGTTGCAATGAAATCAAACCAACCGACTTTGGGTTAGGTGTCTTAACTGTTTTAAACAACTAATACGTTGAACTTTTTAGAAATAACTTTTGTAATATATTTCATTAATGACCGAAGGCTAAAGAAGATCGTCAATTCAGGCTTCAAAAACATCTTGCTGAGAGCTGACACTTCACTGATTCGCTTTCAAGCTCGAAATGCTAAAAGAACTGTAAATATGTATATACTCTTTCATTTTCGTCAGAATTTTTAAATTTGGACGCTTTTAATTTTCCAAAACATAAGCGCCATATATACTTAATTCCTGAAAATTAGCCCTCATCAAATGCCGGATAGCCGAATGCTATTTTATAACCACTTTTAACATTCCATAAAATCTGCGATAATCTAATATATATAGCAATTTACAAAATTTGGCCTTTTTAGTTCAATACTAGATAACTGGTACACTTGACAGTCCTTGCGCTTATTCGAGCTGTCAAAATTTGGCGATATTTGGTTGCTAAAAAATTGATAGTTCTCTTTTACCCTTTCTCATTAAACTTGTAGCTAAACAAAAGTAGATTAATTTAATTCAGATTAGTTTTTTCCATTGAGCGTGTGCCAATGTTGTACAGGAATCAGAATTTTGCTTGTTTCAGTTAAATTTCACTTGAAATTTGTTCAAAGGGAACCATAAACACGGTGGTCATTGCGGTCAAGCAAATTTCATGCGGGCTGCGGGCGTGGTCGCGGGCAGTCGTGGTCACCAAAGGTGCGGGCGCGGGGCGGTCGCGGTCATTGAAAAATATGTCCATTGCCAACTCTGTTTCTATCGTCTGTAACGAGCTCAAAAAAGTTGCCACAAAAGTGCGAATTTGGCCAAAATAACAATTTTTCATAATTTCTCCATTATTTTAAAAATCTTTCGCTCGTTATCCATTGGAAATTTACCAAAATTTTCACGAAAGGCTCTCCACGTCTGCCCAATATTATGGAAAAAGCAAATGCTTCAAGGTAGAACTTTTCTATCCTGTCGGCTCCTTTGATTTCTGATGGGTCAAAAATACTGAGAACAGTGTAAATAGTGTAAAATAGTGTAACGTCCTAAATCCGAAACAGTACTATCTGCTGCATATTTTGCCATGAAATTCACGCAATACATAGCTATAGCTACAAGAAACATATTTTAAACGATGTTATTGATTATATCATTAAATTCGACAAGTCAAAAAATCTGTTATTTTTGTCGCTAAATTGTGGATTTTTGAATACAGATTTTGTGACCTAATAATGAAAAGCGTTGAAATTACAACAAGTATGTGTAATATATAAGTAAAAAACTTATGAGAAAACATAAGAGTGCTCCTACAGTAAAATTCGTAGGAGAAAGTTGTGTTAAGAGCGCTGTTAGCGTTAAAATTAACAGAAAAGTGCATGCATATTTAACAACTTTACGGCGCGTGGTAATATTGCCAATGTGCTTCGCTGCGCGGGGTTACTTCACAAAATTTTACTGTGCAGAATAAAGTTTGTGCTGCACGAGGGTTAAATTTCAGCTGCGAGGATTAAAATGTTTGCTGTGATTTACTGCGTGAGGGCCAAATTTCTGCTGCCAAGTGTAAAATTTTTGTTGCGCTTAGCTGCGTGAGGGTTACATTTTGCTGCGCGCAGTACAAGTTTTACGACGGTTCGCTGCGCGGGGGCTAAATTTCTGCTGCGCGGTGTAAAATTTTTGCTGCGCTTAGCTGCGCGAGGATTAGATTTCTGTTGCGGAGAGTAAAATTTTTGCTGCGATTTGCTGCGTGAGGGTTAAATTTCTACTGTGGGGAGTAAAATTTTTGCAGCGATTTGCTGCGCGAGGGTTACATTTTGCTGCGCGCAGTACAAGTTTTACGGCGGTTCGCTGCGCGGGGTCAAATTTTGCTGCACGGTGTAAAGTTTTTGCTGCGCTTAGCTGCACGAAGTTTAGATTTCAGCTGCGAGGAGTAAAATTTTCGCTGGGATTTACTGCGCGGGGGCTAAATTTCTGCTGCGAAGTGTAAAATTTTTGCTGCGATTTGCTGCGCGAGGGTTACATTTTGCTGCAATCAGTACAAGTTTTACGGCACTTCGCTGCGCGGGGTTAAAATCTTGCTGCGCGGGGGTAAAATTTCTGGTGCGCACTGCGCGGGGGTAAAATTTTCCTAGCCTGCACATGTGCAGGACTTGTGCAGCCATTGCCCATGCGTGGTTTGGATGTTAATGTTATTATAACAAGAACCAAAAAATGCTCCTTTGTCGCATGTAAAATACATATGAGTACTCTCAGGCAGGTTGTACAAACACGGAAACTAGCCTGTAAAATGCATATGAGTGGCGTTGAGGTTGTAAATTAAGGAAAACAAGTTGCAACGGCTTAACATATGAGCCTGTCCTACAACGAGGCTCATATTGGCGTATGTCATAATATAATTTGTCGAAATTTGACCTTCATATAAATAGCACGTAAAGCTTTTCATTACAAAATTGTCCTTCACACGTCTTGTCACTAAGACATTATACTGTGCATACGCATTATACGGCATGCCACTCTGCGCTCTGACTCAGAGCCAAGTGGGAAAACATTACAATGTGAGAGTGTGTGTCATAGTGTTCCGAGAATACAGTAGGTGAACTATATGCTCTAAATAATAGGTGCCATGGTGTTACGGGAAACATCAGCTTGCATGTACAGTTCAACTTGAGGTGTCGCAGTTCACTTCGTTCAGTCCATGAGTCGAAAATACCCGAAAGGAAACCAGCACCTTAAGCTGACTTATCGAAAAGCTGAATCGAAAAAGCAATATATACAGTTCCATTTTCTGTAAGACAGAAAGCCCCTATAGAGAAAGTTTTGAGAGGCCAAGTAGAGCCTAGTATGGACCTCCAGGTAGCGGTTGCCGACATGACCCTCCAGACAACAAAGTGGAAACAGCCCAGGAAGATGGATGAGTCGGACGGCAAAACGGACACCGGATATGAGCTGGGCGCACCAGAAAACCCTATAGAGAAAGTTTTGAGAGGCCAAGTAGAGCCCAGTATGGGCCTCCAGGTAGCGGTTGCCGACATGACCCTCCAGACGGCAAAGTGGAACCAGCCCAGCAACTTGGGTCAGTCGGGCAGCAAACTTGATAGCGGGAATCGATTCTCCGTCCGCAAAAACCTTTGTATGCAAGATTTGAGGCTTCCAGGTCGCAAAATAAGCGAAAAAAATTAGTTCAAACTTGGACCCAAAATCACCAACTTTGGCAGGCCAGTACCCAAAAATTACGCTCAGGGCCGGAAAATCATATAGCAATTGAATGACCCTGATATGTGTCCTATTCAGCCATATAGGCAGTATTGCCCCATATATAGCCCAGTCTGACTTATTACGGCGCCTTTGAAGCATACTTTTTGGCCATTTTAGCGTTTTTGCCGACTTTGGTCCCCCGCCAAAAATTTTTTCCTGCCTGGGAGGCATAAAAACTAGCCTATCGGCTTATTTTTGTTGCGTACTCCAAGAATATATATGGTTTTTATAGGCAAAAATTTTTCTATCTGTAGTTATTCAAGCTACAAAACCCCCTTATGAGACATCAAAAGCGAGAAACCGGAAAAAAAACATCACTCTCGTAAGCGATTTTTGGCATAACTTTTTAACGGAAAGTGGTACGGGGATGAAACTTCGCACACATACTAAACTCGACACGTACAATTTTTTGCGCACATATCTGCGCAGGAATCTGCGCAGCTTCTGCGCAGCCTTGTTTTACACGGTCATTCGACCATTTTCACTCATATTATATGGGTCGCTACCGCGACCCCTATGATATGATCTTTAGTTGGTTTTGTTGCGTCTTTTCAGAAAATTCAGGCCAACATTGAAAGCGGGTCTGAGCATCCGTGGCTGATTGAATTTGTGGATGTGGTCAGTAATTCTGGAAAGGAGCTTGAACTGCGGAAGCTGCCTGCGTTGCTTGTTGACATGAAGGTACATAGGCAGGCACTAGACGGCGCTTTGTGGACTTTTGCGTTTTTTATGGGATTTTGAAAGTGTTATGGCATACTACTTTGCGAATTTGTCTGTTGTGGGGAGGGAAGGCAGTGAACACGGCTTCTGCAATATTAGAACTATTGTACATAGCTGGTCGTAAGGATGACTACTTGTGTAAAAAATTTGAGTCCGTCTAACGGAACGGACCGTTTGTTTTTATAACAGTTCTGCTTGATGTCGTAGCTGAGTGTATGTGTTCGTTTACCTCCTATTTGTATCACGATTATTAATTTATATAACTTTTTATTTATATTCGTAATATTGAGAGTAAATAATGATAAGAGTGTGATTAGCGTCACACTCTATGCAATGATTGCAAAAACTGTGCGTCTCTAACGGCTTACCCCCCTGGCTAATTTATGGGAGGGCTCGAAGCAGCCCACCCCCACCCCCTATCGATGGGGAGGGCTCACCGAAAACGGGGGGGTCATATTTTTGACAAATTTTTATGTTTGTTGTGTAAAAACTACTAAAAATCGCAAAAAATAACTGTTTTTAGGTTTTTAAGCTAAAATAGTGTAAATTTCGTAAACAATCCGGCGAAGCCGGAAAATTTTTGAAAATTTTGGGTAAAAATGGTAAAATTTGGCAATTTTTTGGGTTGTGGGAGGGAGGTCGGAATTTATGGGGGGGCTTCTCGAATGGGGGGAAACCTTCAGATTGGGGGGGGGCACCCCCCCCCCTTCAGTAGAAGTATATAAGCCAGCCCACAAACTGACCCCCTTTCACAGGGGCCCAATTTGGGGAGGGGGTGGTACAAGCGTGTATGCTTAACACTAGATGTACAAAATATACTAGGCGAGTGAGCGACCCCGTTTGGAACTATGTACCCATATAAGGGGCGGTGTAAGAGGGGGTCGTGGGGGGGTAAGCCGTTAGCACGCATCGCATAGTTTTTGCCTTTATTGCATAGAGTGTGACTCTTGCCACATTCTTATAATTATGTCCTCTTGGTAATAGCATCAGTAGAGTTAATGTGGTCTTTGAACTAATAGTTTGGTTTAGATCGGTCGCATCAACTGTTCCAAGTATGCCAACCTGTGCAAGGACTATCATATCACAAAATATCCAACGTTTGCTGTATTTAAGAAGACTGGTGGCTATGAAATTCATCATGGTACGCAAGTAGATTCTGTCAGTTCGTCAGTTTGACTGTTTTTTTGAAATGTCTGTTCATGTAGACTTTCTAAGTTCTTTAGGCAAAAATATCTGGGTAGTGGAGCAAGTGGAGGGGGATTAGACTAAGATGCTAAAAATGCCTGTTCTCTATGCAACCTACATAGCTACGATAAAATGTGTTCATAAATTAAAACTGAGTACCTAGGCAATTTTTGACCAAAAAAATTTCGGCGAAGCCTGAAAGTTTTTGAAATTTGATCCGAAATCCTTATAATTTGCCATTTTCAGAGCATTCTAGGGAAAGTGAGGGACCCCTAAAAGTGGGGGGAGGTAGGGTTGTTCCGATAAGAAATCGACCGGGCCGGGGCCGGCCTTAAGTATCTACCGGGCCCGGCCCAATGCCCGGGCCCGCTCCTTGGCCGGGCTTTAAATCCCTGGGCCCGGACTTCGAAGCCCGGGTCCGCTACTAGGTCCGGCTCAAAGTCCGGGCCGCTGCAAACATCAAACTCGCAAAATGAGCCTGGATGCACGATGAGCCCGGCAGGTCCGGTGAACCCGACCTCTAAAACCGGGTCCGGTAGCGAGTCGGGCCTTCAGCAAAAGCCGGGCTGGGTCCAGGCCGGGCCCAACACAAAATTTTCCGGGCCCGGGCCCAACACAAAATTTTCCGGCCCCGGGCCCGACCCAGGGCCTTCACGGCCCAGGCCAGCCCGCTAAACGGCGTGGGGACAACCCTAGCCCATTGCGAGTTGCGTGGGTCCATTTGGACCCACACGTTTATTTACTTAGACAAAAATTTTGCATCTATGGGTCCAAATGGACCGAAACGTTAGTGTATTTTATATATTTTGAATTTTTTAATAACAGCTGAAACAAGTATTTTTACATAATGGTTCTGTGTGGTGTACAGTATGCGACGGAATTTTGGCCCTTTTTTAGCAACACGCAATGGGCTAGGGAAGTGGGTCGAGTGCGGGTGCCGAGGACTATTATTTATGTCCTCAGGTTAATTCTGTCTGTGTTTCTGCTACGGAAGACTAGGGTAATTTACACTGACAAAATGGGAGGATTCTTTCCTTTTTTAGTCAAGAAATGTGCTCTGGAAATAGGTATAGTACACAACTATCAAAACGTTCTGACTTGCTCAAGTTTTTTCTGATTGCCGGGATTAATTTGTGTGTAGTTTATTTTGAGTTTAGGTCGGCAAACTGTGCATGATTTGGTGACCTTCGCTCGGGAGTGCTCCAAAGTGAATGTTCGCGTTTTGAACGCCAAAGAACTGCACAAGATCATGGTTAATAAGGAGGACACTTGGTTTGTGGACTTCTTCACGCCTGTGAGTTCCTAAACACTTCTGTTGTGGTTTGGTCACAGTATCCTGCGTTATTGCGAGATTTGTTCCGGTGCTCTGTTAAATTTTTGCATCTTGGTCAGGGCAAGAATTAAAGCGCTATTCGATTTCTCGGCTACTTCTTTTTCCTTTAGGTATACAGTGCCCTGCACGAGAGCGGTAACACTTGACGAAATCGCGAAGTTGACGATACTTTGTGCGCGAATTGCTACATTCGTGAACGTTGGCCAAAAGGGCGAACGGTTTAGGAAAATGTCAACTAAGGCCCTATTTCTTTAAAGATTAAACGAATTAGATTAAAATTAATCCGCATTAAAGAAATAGCACCTCGGATTAAACGGATTAAAATTTAATCCAGCTAGTTAAACGAGTTAAACGGATTAAATTTAATCCTATTTCTTTAATGCACCTAGGATTAAATTTTTAATCTAATCCTGTTTCTTTATTCACACTTCAGATTAAAAAATCAACAAGTTAATTTTAATCCAACCTGCTTCATCGCTGATTCCTTAAAGATTAATTTTAATCAATTGAGTCCGTCGCCTGCATTTTCAACTAGTTTTTAATCCTCGTGCAGTTACGCGGATTAAACGGATTAAAAGTTGGCGGATTAAAATTTTTAATCGCTGTTTCTTTAATGGCGGATTAAATGGAATAAAATTAACTCGTTTAATCCGCGGATTAAAAATGGTCGGATTAAACGACTTAATTTTAATCCGTTTCATCCATTTATTCCAGCATTAAAGAAACAGTAATTAAGATTTTAATCCGGCTGATTTTTAATCCGTTTAATCCGATCATTTTAATCTTTAAAGAAATAGGCCCTAAGCTCAATAAGGTTCCCGTTGTGTCACCATAGCATCTGTCTACTAGCAGTCACTAAGACTAAGCCTCAAAATCCGACACAGAATAGAGCTGAGGGGCTTCTTGCCATGCCTGCTAATGTTTCGTTATCCTTCGCAGATCCGTCTGCTAGCCCATGTTTACGTCATTTTCTTGTGTTGTAACTGTCTTTTGTTACGTATTGTAGTGGTGTCCTCCCTGTATGCGTCTGTTGCCGGAATTTCGAAAGGCATCCAAAAAGATGGGAGATCGTATCAACTTTGGCACAGTGGATTGTACTGTGCATCAGCAGTTGTGTCAACAGGTACATATTGCATGTTAGTGTATATCTTTTCTCTTTAACAGAGCTATTGCTATTGAGTCACTTGAGCCAGCTTGGGCTTATAGTAGCAAATTTGAATTTAAGTTTGACCAACTCTGTAGCGTATCAGTGCAATCCGTAACTCCGATTTATACTAGAGGAAGTTATCAAGGCCACGTACATGTTTTGGAAATTTAGAAATAATTATTTCATACGAAAGGAATGATATCCCATTTTCATTTCTTTTCCAGGTTAATGTACATTCCTATCCGACCACGATATTGTACAATCGCACAGAAGCACATTCCTTTGTCGGCCTGCACTCTGTGGACGAGCTGGTTGAATTTGTTAAGGTCTGTGTCGACGTCGGGTGATTGGATCGTAGATAGTTTGCTGAAAATTAAATTTTCCTGTCAGGTTCTTGCCGTTTTGTCTTCAGGAACAATTTATACTGCCATGCAAGCACGATAGCTCTGTGGAAACAAATAGGAATTGCATTGGAATTTTCTGTTTTTGTCTTGTTGAATTTATTGCGTAATACAGATGCGTTTGTAGCAACTACTTGAGTGAACACATGAATCAGGGTCTTATTTGTGAAACTGACTTTGATAAAAACCAGAGTGCTAGGAATTTATAAAATATTTTTATTACTTTAATAAAATGCAGAATATAAAATTTAGAAATTATATTTCAATAACGAAAAATGAACTGGTAGTATGTTTTTTAGGATGTCCAAAATCCTCCAGTGATCGCCCTATCGCCTGAGGATTTTGTTAAACTGGTTAAAGGAAGGCGAAAGACCGGGCGACTTTGGGTGATTGACTTCTTTGCGCCCTGGTGTGGTCCTTGTCAGCAGCTGGCGCCTGAATTTAGAAAGCTTGCAAAGGTGCGTAATAATGTACAAAATCGTTGCCTTTCGTTGGAGAAACGCTAAAGATTCTCAGAATAGACTGGATTGACTGGCTAAAAATGTACATGTTAAGGAAAGATCTGCGGCGAAGCCTGAAAATTTTTGAAACTGTGTCTATTTTGGGCTAAAATTTCGGTAATTTTTGGCAAAAATTCCGGGTGAGGACGATTTCGGTATTGGGGCATTTTCGGGGGGAGGCCCTTGTGTTAAAAATACCCTGGTGTAATAGTCCTTTGTTGTGCAAAAGCAAGCCTACAAATCGGATGCACGGGTAACACCAGGCGTAAGACATTTATTGCACAGGTGTTCATTAAACTGTGAAACTGGGCTGTTTTGGATTTAGTCGGAGTTATTCACCTTGGTTGTCTCTATGGAGAGGCCTCGCGACAGCTCACCAGCTAGCGGGCGGGAAGTGAATTCTACCTACCTACCTACCTACCTGTATTCACAATGTTTTGTTTAGATGATGAAGGAATTTGATAAGATTGTGTCTGTTGGCTCAGTAGATTGTCAAAAATATGGTCACTTTTGTCAACAGGAATACGTTCAGTCCTATCCTACCATACGACTGTATCCCCATAATCAGGATGGCTACAAGTAACTCACTGCGCAATTAGGTTCCGAGTCGTATTTTTGAAAAATTAACGTACGAACACAGTGTTGTGAATGTGAAGAAAGATAGGAGCTGTTATCAGTCAGACTTTTAGTTCAAATTGCATTCATTCATTCATTCATTGGTCTGTGGAAGATTTATTTTGGATTTTCCTAAATCTGTGCGATCCTCTGTCACTTTTGAGACGCTGCTCTGGATGATGCTGCAATCGTTTTTTCATTCTAACTTGGAATTTTCGTTGCCCAAGATTCTAAATGCTACCTACTCTCATTTAGAAGACGTACCGTATGTCTATCTGTATGTCAAACAGTGGCCCATGAGCCTTTTTCGGAAGCGGCAATTTTAGGTTTGACTTTTGTAATCCAAAAAGCGCCCACGCCCCTCCCTCCCTGAAAAAATGGCATGGGCTATTGGAAACCAGCCTATAATTGCTCATTGTAAATTTTCTAGCAAGCAAGCTACTCTCAGAGTTTTATCCAAAGTACATACCATTGATTCTAAGCCTTGAAATTTGCTGAATCGCTCACCAATTTATTTACTCACTTTGTGGTTTTATACGCCATGACAGTGAGCGCTGAAAATCCAAAATAGCCCCCCCCCCCGAAAAAACACCCATGGGCGTTTTATCGGGCAGGTCACTCTTTGGCATAATACGGCAGTATTCTGCAGCACGTTTAAACGAAGACATTCTGTTCATTGTGATTGGTATTCTGTAAGTTTTTGATTTAGTTTTGTTATTTGCATTTTCTTCTACTTCAGACAGTATCAAAGTTGGTTCAGTGATGCCCAAAATCTGCGCCTGTGGGTCCATGAGCACCTGCCCAGCAAAGTGACGGCCCTGAACCAGCGAGCCTTTCTGGAGGACGTTCTGGCCAGCGACGAGCCCTGGGTTGTGGACTTCTACGCTCCCTGGTGCGGTCACTGTCAGATATTTGCGCCGGAATTTGAAAAATTGGCAAATGTAAGAGCTGGCCTTTGGGTTGTGAGTAAGTAAGTAAGTAAATAAGTAAGTAAGTAAGTAATTACCGTATTATGCCAAACAGTGACCCATGGGCGTTTTTTCGGAATCGGCATTTTTAAATTAAATTTTTGTAATCCAAAAAAACGCCCACCCCCGAAAGCGCCCATGGGCGATATTTTGGAAACCAGACTACAATTGTTGTCTTGTTAACTTCCGACAATTTTCGCAAGTTTCTGCTCACAGTAAGCCTGTCCAACCAATGTATGCCTAGGCAGTTTTAGGCTAGCTATATACCTTAAGTTTAGTTGGACTATGGCAAGTATCGGACAGAAACATGGATGTGGCGTAACTTACTGCCAGGGATAGCAAAAAGGCGGCTTCTGTTTGCATAGTGTTTTTGCCTTCTGTGCCACCGTCTGCTAAGTCGTCAAAACAACTTGTGCAAATATATACGTACTTCATTATAGTTTCTGATTCTACAATTTTATTATTTTAGACCATGAGTGATCAGGGTGTGAATTTTGGAAAGGTGAACTGTGATCAGCATCATGGAGTCTGTCAGACGGCTGGGATTCAGGCCTATCCCACTGTTCGCCTCTATCGCGGTGTTGAGGATATGGATATGGCACAGGTATTTGTCCCATTATCTCTGATAGTTAGGGTATTGTTGGCAAGAGGGGGGGACGGGCCTTCCCCCCCCCCTCCTCGGAAATTTCGGAAACTCCCCCCCCCCCCCCTCTCCCTGTTCGGCAGATTTTACCTCGGATCAATTTTTTTGCTACAACAGACATATTTTTAAATTCCAGCTTTGCCGCCGGAATTTTTTCCTAAATATATTTTTCAGCCTAAATTCAGTCATTGAGAATTTTTAATGTTTCCCCAGGCAAAATACGCCAAAAATACCTATTCTGGGCTCATTTTGCAAAAAATCCTCTCCCCTCAAAATTTCTCCGCCTTCTCTCCGAGTCCTCCGAGATGCCCTTCCTCCGGAAGAAATTCCTAAACATACCCTGGTAGTTGTAAGTGCACTAGCGTGGCCAGAAAAAAATTTCGGAGGGGAGCAAGCCAAAATTTTTCTGAAATTTGCTGAAATTAATGCTGAAACTGAACTCTGTAGAGGCTGATTTCAAGTGCAAGCTGGTATTTTTAAGATATTTCGTGTAAAATTAGCGCCGCAGGCGAAATTTTTTGGAAATATTGATTCGAATTCCTATTTCGTATCAAACTTTTTTCCTTAGCCTCCGATTTCGGGGAGGGGCATGCCCCCCTCGCCCCCCCCCCTGGCTACGCGCCTGTGTAAGTGAAAGTAGAAATTAGTGGAAGTAAATTAGTAAATGAATGAAAAGAAAGAGATTAGTCCTTTTGAAGTGACCAAATCTGAAGAATGTGTTCAACTTAGCTTCTGTTGTTAATTTCTGATTAATTAATTGGTGGTTTATTTTGTATTACTCAGCGGTTAATTTTAATTTTAGAATCCATATGGAGTAAACATTTTTAGTCAAAATTCCAAAGAGATTATGTCCTTTCTCAAACAACAGCTGAAACATAAGCTGGTAAGCTAGCTATGGAGTCCTAATTAGATAAATTGGTTTCTTGTTTAAATGTTTCGTTCTATATTTTTCTGTTTGGTTATAACTTAGTCCGTCTTTAGGTATGTTAATGAGGGCGGGTACTTGAACTGTCAGTTTGATCTATGCGAAAACATTGCTCAGCAAATAATGCTTGCTCAAAAGAGCCAGTAACTAGCTCACAGATACTAAGTAAGAACTGTCAAAAAGAAAACATTTGTTTATTATTGTTAAAATATTTAACTGTTTCATCATAACTAAATCTGATTATGTTTTTTTTATTTCAGAAAAAGCCGAAGACAAAAAAGGCGGATCATTCTGAGCTTTAGTCTTATTCTCGTTGGTCTGATTTAGTCCCCATCAGTTTTTTCTTTTTTAGGTTGTTTCTTTGACAATTCTTTCACTTCGGTGCCTTTTGTTTTTGTTTGTTAATTTGTTATCCTACAAATCTCAACTCGTTCGTGCAGTTTTCGAAGCCTTCCAGTCCTCAATATTGTTTCAGTTTTTCCTGTTTATTTGTTGATTGTTAGGTTTTGTTTGACGGCTCCTTTTGACTGAAAGAATGCTACTACTTTTTGTACACAAGTACTTATGTGATCCAAACTTGTATTTTTAAACAACTTGCATTGATTCCATTTTTTTGTTTTTAGAAAATAATTAATACTTAAAATTATTTCTGTGGGATTGGGGCTAGGTGTTCTCATGTTTTGTTAGCTGTAAATCTCCGTCGTGTTTACTTTAAGAACTACTGCAGGCTACCTATTGAAAAATGTGAGGCGGTTTTTTGCAATGTGTATGCGGATTCTGTATACTGCAGGATGTGCTTAGGAGGTGTGTAAAGTGTCTAGTCATGAAGCTTTTCATGGATATACTTGCATTGACTTGCATAATATTGAGGTTTTTAATGCGTATATGCATACGTTTCGTCTCAATTGTTACTGCTTACATTCACTGTGTGTTGAGGGGGACTGTATATTATGTGAACTTACTGTGTAGCTTTAAGTTGGTTGATAACTTGGTGTAGCTGTCTCAACTTGTGCAAACATTAAGGAAGAGTCAGGAAGAGAAAATTGAGAAATGAAGCTGTGCATAAGCAAATATTTCATTCCAATTTTAGTATAATAGAAATAAATTAATAAAGATATAAAAATATAATAAAATTATACCGGTGTTCTTTATTAATTTTTAGTTTGTAGTTAATTTTTTCACTATAGTATTTTCCAAAGATACCTGTAGTGTGATTTGGACCAATTGTTTTCGACTGTTCGTTTATTCATTGGTAGTAATCTGTCTGTTACGTGAATTTGTCTTTTTAATTCTTGAAGCTTTTAAGAAATTTGCAAACTTATTTTCTGGATTTGCAGTTAAAGTAAACTATGATTTTCAGAAATTTCAAAACTGTTGTTAAAGTTTTAATTTTTTCGTTCTGAGAACTGGGTAGTCTGTCCAGTAAGTTTGTGACCCAAAAATAGCCTTTAAGGTGCTGGTATCGTTTACCGTATTTTGAAGGCTAACTTTACAGCAAATAATCCCAATGACCTAAAATTTCGCTTAACGACCTTACTGCTGTTCCCAATCATGCTGATAAAACTTAATCTTGCATGAAAAAATTTTATTTTGACCAAAATTCCATATTTGACGAAAAATGATTTTGCCGAGTTTTTCAATTTTAAGTGGTTTTCTAAATTTTTTATCCATTATTAATATGAGTAGACACAACCCAGACTAGAAACAGCAAAAATTAAAAAATTTTAAAGTTTTTGGTTTTTAAGCTCGAACCAGACCACTTTCGGTGAGCGGACAGCGTGCAAATATATATACAGCTACGGAAAATTAAAATTAACAGATATTGCCATTTGTTTCTTTTAATGTCACTTATTCATGCATATTTAATGACTGTGGATATCTTGCAGCTTAAAGTAACCCATAATAGCAATATTCTGACGTATTCTTGGCGTGAACAGTGCCGGGGGCGGGGGGAGTAAAATTACGAAAATGGGGGGGAGTACAAATGAAATAACGTTATTCGTCCCAACCGCAATTTCCAAAGCGTCTGTAAACATATATGGAAACAAATATCTGAGCCCCATCCGTTTTCTCTCTCCCCAACCTGTTTTTTCACTATTTTACGATAACAAGACCATCAATTCTTTTTCGTCACTGATGCGCCTTTGTAATGGCAAGCCAGCACTTAGCTAAGTGCCAATTACATTGATCGTTAAATAATGAAGAAAATTTATGTTTTAAACAAGGTTTTCTCATACTTCGAGTAATATTGTGTTTTCAAATTTGGCGTACGAATTGACCAAAACTTATTGCAGGGTCATTTTTCCTAGTTTTCTGTTTGAGTCTAGAACAGTTGAGATATCGCTTGTTGAATTTTCAAAAATGGCATCAATATGCGTTTTTAGAAGTTTTCTTTCGACATACTAAACAATAACTAAAATGCTGAAAAATGACCCTCGGCAAGATATTCCTGTCTTCGCTTGCGAAATTTCAGCTCTCTAACGTAATTTAATCGAAAGTAATCCTTGTTCAAAATTTCATATTATTTTTTCCAATTTGTGAGTTACCGCCTAACAATGAAAGCTACATTTTTTGAGAATATGCAAGTTTTCGGTCATTTAATGCTTTAAATACGTCAAATCTATAGGTTGCCATTACAAATTTTTCAGTCTGCACCAGTGCGGTAAACGATACCACCACCTTAAGGAACATAGCAATACCATATCTTCACTCTTGGAAAAACACCTGCAGAAACCTGGATTTTCTTTATTGGGGGAGCGTTGGGGGTCGCCCTCCCCCACTTTTTGGGTTCCCCCCACTCAACCCCTTCACCAACCACTCGTTCCCCTCCGCCCCCACTTTTTTGGGCTTCCACCCCACTCACTATAAGGTGCCCAGAAAATGCCAAATTGTAAGGATTTTTGGTCAAATTTTCCAAAAATTTTCCGGCTTCCCCCACATTTTTGGCCTAGAGAAAATCCAGGAAACTACCGGAATCATTTTTGTAGATGACAAATACCATCGATGGAACCTGGTCACCGGGTCAGTTCGGGTCACTTTTTGGACCTGGTCACTGGGTCAAGAGCTTCGACCCGGTCTTGACCCGGTTTTCTGAATTTACCTCGAATTTTTGAAGTTTTGGCTTACCAAATTAAAATTTCAGATTAAATTTTTGTTCGCTGTACAATATTAACTTGCTTTTTTCTACATTTTTGTCTTGAGCACTTTCGCAGCTTGAGTTTATTTGAATCTGTCAGTCTCTGGAAAATTATTGTTCAGCTTTTTAGTTTTAGCTTTATAAGCTCCATAACATTTAGTACAATATATGGTTTGCAGTTTATTTTCGCAACCAAGGTAAACGTTGAAGGTAAATGATCAATTTAATTTAATTTAACTCACTACGTAATGAAAACCGATTTCTTAAAGTACACCATGTTATTTGACAAGTAAACTCATATTAGACCCTGCAAAATCATTGGATAAATTATTGGTTTTTCGACTAATTTCTGCATAAATTTAGAAAATACTACAGCTATTAAGCGCATTTCCAGAAAACCTAGAGCAAACATATGTACGTATGTCATAGTCATTCTTTTCAAAGTGGTTATGGAACATGGACGACAAAAATTTAGCGTTCTTAGGCAAAATCGAAAATTTTTTGCTACTTTTGAAATTTTCTGGAAAACCGGGTCACCGGGTCAGGGCTCAACCGGGTCACCGGGTCAAGCCTAAGTGACCCGGTTCCATCACTGATAAATACGAAAGGTTTTGTAGAAAATTCAAGTTATGTCGTGCAATTTCTACAGCACATCGTTGGTAGTTTTACGTTTGCCGGTAAAAATACTGTGGAAACTACAAGAATTCCTGTAAGTGCTACTGGAGTTTTTTAAGAGTGCTGTTAAAGCTGCTTGTTTTGCATTTGGTGCTTTTATTGTGCTTATGAATTTGTGATCATTTTGGTTTCTATTTATTATGGAGTAAAGCTACTTTATACTCAGTAACATTGCATTTAGTTGGCTAGGTTAAGATGATCAGTTGCAAGTGGGAGCCGTTAACCAACGAAATGTACAGATTGAGTGTCACCTATCTAGTGTCATTTAGAATTTACAGATAAATTCAGAAGGGTTGGCACTTGGCAGAGAATGAATATTTTGAAGCACCAGTTTTGAATTTTTGAGGTGTTTACCGGATAAAATGCTTCCATGTCAACTATTGTCTTGCCGTTGGAAGTAATTACATTATAGTAGTTTGTAACAGAGTTAAGCAGTAGAAAACCCAAGGACGACCAAAAAATGGTAGATATGCTAATATCAAAAATATACAATTAAAATACATTCCAAAATAATGTAGCGTCACAGAAGGTGATCTAAAGTTCTGAAGCGACAGGATTATGAACGTCAACACTTGTGCTGACAAAATCTTTTGTGTGACATGATTCGTCTACTTTCGTGCCTGCAGGAACGTTTTGTTCATCGGTGTAAGTAGGTGTCGGAGTTGGAGGCATATCAGAAGAATAGTCATGAGGTTCCAGAAAACCTCTGGGGAAGTCTGGGCTCATTTTTATAGCGGAAGTTGCTCGTTTGTCGGCATCGTATTGGCGATTGTACTGTTTACTTCTGACACAAAGTCGAATACAAATTAAGGTTAGTGGTACTGCTGCGACGCAGATAAAACACAACAGCAGACTACCAAGAATGCCTCCAACTATGATTAGGGCTTTCTTTGTAGCGTAATCCAGGTTTCTTTTGTTTGGAAATTACAGATCTTCTACTACACCATTGGATCAGATCACACTAAACGACAAAGATATATTCTTTTATGCCTGGGCTACAATTTGGGAAGGGATGCCGATGCCGACGAGTGGACACATAAAAAATTCAATTTTTCCTGCTTTTCCAAAATATGTTCCCTTCCATCTACAAGACTGCCGCGCTCGCGTTCTCCAAAGTACCCCACTTCGACCAATATATACTTATGAGAATGCATCTAGGAGGGAGTTAGAAAAGCTGCTAAACCCGTTCCAAACATTCTTATATTAAGTTTAGCTGGTGCTGCATTGCTGCCTTTAACTTAGGGCCTTTTCGCGCGTGAGTTAAAAGAGTTGAGTTAAAATTTTTTGACTCGTTTAACCCTGCAGGCAAGTTAAAACGAACTATTTAACTCTTTTAACCCTGTGCGCGAAAAGGATTGAGTTAATTTTAACTCCTTTAACTCGTTTAACTCGCTGCGCGAAAATCCCCTTAGAAGAAAAGTTAGACGTAGATGGTTAGCTTAGTACTCCACTCTCACCCAGCTTATGAGAATCTTTTGGAATAGAATTCTCCTAAATGACCACATAAATTGATCTTAGGAGTGCTCCTGGCTGCAGGATGTTTCTTGCAACTCAGCCCTATATGGTTTTATTGTTTTGTGAACTGATTAGCTCACAGGGTCTTGCTTAGTGAGCCGAACTAGAATCGTTACATTCAACGAAGTTTAATAAATTAACTAATGAATTAAAATGCCACTTAATTTTAAACAGCTTGTATGTATATATCGCGTTGTGAGACCAAGAAATGAAAAAGCAGGAGCTTTTACCAAATTTGTAGTGCAAATTTAAATTTGGCGTGTGAAATATTACAAACTGATGAATCACCGCAGATAAATTGTTTTGAATTTTTGATTCTGTTTCGCAAATAATAATTCGCACCTTCATCTTGGCTTTGTTATTGATATGTTTGTTGACGTGTTGAGACAACTCATGAAAACACTTCCGCCGAATAAGCTTAAATTGCGTCAATTCCCATTGAACCGAGCAGAATCGCAACGAAATCTGGAATCGGCCCAACGAGCTGTCCAGATAACTCAGGATAAGCTTCACAAAGCGAAGTATAAATGTCTGGGAAAGCGAAGGAGAAAGCGAGGTTGGCTGAAGAAAATCTTCAAAAAGCTGGGCCGCGGTCTGTGTGGAGTAGTGAACGTATTTGCAAGACAGATCAGTAAGGCTAGACGAGATGTTCGAAATGCTCAGAATCATCACAACGCAGTTGTCGCCAACCGAAACCAGAAACAGCAACAACTCAACGATGCGACCAATCGGTTGAATGCTAAAAATAATGTCCTAAATCAGCTGAAGAGCCGACTGACAACTAACCAGAATCAGCTGCAAACTCTGAAAGGGAAGCGAGACAGAATCAACGAGGTTGGTCACAAAATGAAGACGACTCTTCAACACATCGACAGTTTCCTGGGTCAGGGAAAGGTCGTGCGATTCTATGCGGACATCGGGCACCTCCTGGATCCGGCCAACATCGTGAGTCCACTGACTGAGCTCGGCGGAAGACTGGCTGAAATAAACGGACAGGCTGGGAATCAGCACTTCCTGCCTTCTCTTTCTAAGGAACAGATCACAAGGATTAAGCAAATGCTGGACAGAATGAAGCAAATAACCACATGAACGATTTTTTATTTTTTAAAATGTGCACTATTTCTTGTTAGGTATACACAGTATAAATAAACTGTGTATAAATAAACTGTAATTCCATTTTATTACAGGATACAGCAAAAGACAGTGATGAGTTCCCGTCAGCAAGGTATAGTTTAGCCATTGGAAATTGAAGGCAGTTGTTTCATTGAAAAAGATACTGTAGCTGTCATACCTGTACGGGAGGTCAAATTTCATTGACCCTTGTGGACGCAAATTTGGGTATCCCTTGTGAGAGCAATTTTTCTTAAGCGTACTTTTGAAAGCTATTTTCAAGCGTTTTTGCCGTTTTTTAACAAAAACAGCGATTTTTATTAGCTAAGACAAGGTTTTCGGACGTTTTTAGCAAAACATTGATTTGTAATGAAAAATTCCGGCGTAGCCGGAAAATGTTGAGAAATTTTAGTCGTAAAACCTATTTTTTGGACAATTTTCTTACCTCTTGTGGCCAATTTTTTACCCCTTGTGAGAGCAATTTAGAGAGTTCGCCGAGGGGCGAGGGAAATTCCCCCTTTCCCCCCTCTCTTGTCCATCTGTGATTGCTGTTTATAGAAAGCTTTTTGCATGTATTCATAATAGTATTTGTATAAGTATTTATCTTTGTAAAAACCTTTATATACTGAAAGCATCGTTTCAAACCAGCTCCTGTTAGTGCTCGGCCCGGATCTGATCCTTGAAACCGGTTCCGGTCCCGGTTCTAGCTTCCGATTTCAATTGAGTTTTTAGAAAAGTAACATAGTAACCTTAGTAACAAACGGACAGCCGAAGGAAAACGAAAGGGGAACCGGCTGATGTCTGGATGGCAAGGAACAAATGATGGGCCGGGATGACATGATCACAGAATGGAAGAACGAGACAGATCCAAGGATGGCTGACGAGGGGAAAAAGCGAGACATAGCAGGACACAGAGCCCGAGGGCGACTCAGTCTAGAACTGAATCACATGGGTTAAAACCATTGTTGGTCTTAACCCGGATTCTGCGCTATTAACTGGATTTCGGGATCAAAGCAGTTGAACTGTTGATTTGCTTCTAGGTGTTTAGAAAACGGGCATTTTCAAGACAAAGGAGACAATTTTATAGCATAAAGGACATTTTCGAGGAAAAAAGCTATTAGAAAATGAAGTGAGGTTTTAGACTTGGAAAGCGAAAGCTTCCTTCTCAGAAAATCCAGGGAACTCTGGCTAATATCCGCATACAAACACTAACGTGCCAATAAAATGAAATAAAAGTAAGCTAGGGCGGCGAGAAGCTAGATTTTAGCATGATGTGATTCAATTAAGGGACTCAAAGCCCCCTTACATATCATTTTTAGACTCACACTTACACTTATTTAATAAGTGTAAGTGCTAGTCTAAAATGATTTATCCATCAGATCGTTCCACTTGGGCCAGGTCATCCCTGTAGATAGAAGCTTGTCCGTGACGTTGGCGTTGGGACCGGCTGACCTTAGGAGGGGTATAGTCCGCTGCCCGCAGCAGGCGGCCACAGCCTAAGGCTTGGTGTTGCTGGATGTTCTGGACTTCACGGGGACCGTAGGCCAACGGGAGGGCAACTTGAAGGTCCCGGCGTGCGACTTCTCGCAAGCCACGGTTGACCACTGCGGTGTGGGTGAACACATCGTGTGCCGCATAAATCCCATCTTGGGGTGTGGGGGTAGGACGGAATCCATGTTTACAGCAAACCATGAGTTTCGGGTTAAGTAGATCGTATTCACGGGAGAGTGAGGCAAGACAGCAGGAACCCGACCGCGTCAGGCTCCTGGCGAATAATTTGAGGAATATTGGAACGGTAATTAGAGGTTCATTCAACCGCCGCACCCAGTCCGTAAGCTCCTGCAACTCGACCAGGGAATTTTCCAGACCACGCCAAGTGCACCCGCGAGCCTCCGAGCATCCCCCGGGGCAGCCTGGGTCACGAAGCGTGTGGTAGGGTGAAAGGACAACATGTGAACGACAGGTTGGAGGAAAGGGATCTTCCAATTGCTGCAAAATAAAGGAGAAAAGGATAACTTAGAGAGTCTGATGGCGCAGTTCCGTAGCGGTTTACGTATCAGTTTCAGGCTTCTGAAGCCACTCCACTAATTTTTGTTGAGAAACAAACTTCCCAGGAGTACCCAGAGTCAACCTAAAGGTCCAAGGTGGGAGAAAACATTTTAAAGGGAGTATCCTATGAGGAGAGAGGCTGACGTATATCGCAATATAGCTTCTCGTGGGGTGTCTGTGACGGGCATAGTAACGTCTAATCCTCGTAAACCCAAACTGCCGCCCAGTAGCTCGCAGACTGATTGGAAATTTGAAGGTTGTTCTCAAAATTTTGGTCTTTTCGCAATCATCTTGCGATGATTGGTCACTTTCATTTTTCCTGTTCTGTCATTGGAATTGGATGATTTCAAAGGGAAGGACCGCGCCTCCTTTCTAGCGTTTTTGTCGTTTTCTTTTGTAGCCGCACCTGAGCAATCTATCACTCAGGTTGCGTAATTTTGTAATTTTTAGGGCATTAGGACCAATTTCCAAGAGGCCCAAAGTACCCTAAAAGCCATAGCCATAAACTTTAATACTGTTTTTGTTTCGGAGTGGCTTTATCCCGAAATCTATTTCTATGGGTTTTCTTTTTGCCTGCGATTGAAACGAGACTAAAGGTAAACCGAAGAGAAGACGAGGAACAAGAAGAATATCGTAACAATTTAGCCAATGGGCCGTTTTAGCCAATGCACTGAAATTTGACAGTTGACCTTTATTAAGTGATTCCTTTGTTCTCTCCCTATCTTCCAAAACTACCGTCATCCTATGCCTTTCAGAAACTGCCTTTTTAATGTAAGAAAGTGATGCAGTAGCTTTCGCACAATTTACGTTTAACACAATCTGCAAAATTAGTATAATTAGTAAAATAAATAACTTCAATAAAAATGTACATAGATATGAATATCATGTCATATAATCATACTAATGTCAAGCAAATAATTAATATAGATCAAAGTTATTTCTTTGGGCATTAAATTTGCAACCAAATACTGAGTAGCCAAATTTTGCTTATAGCATCAGTTATTTCATGATCTAATCTGACAGGTTGGATTCGGCGGTTTAGCTGTACGCCCATTACTCAGTTGCACTATGGCAGCAAGTGTTGTTGCTTGCAGCTTGCGAATGTTTGAGGATATTAATAATAATTCAATGAATTCAAAGTTAAAATGATTTTATCAAAAATTACTAAAGTCTGACCAAAACATGTAGGGAGCGAAATTGTTTTGTTTATACTGAATTACCGGTACATTTTTGCTGCAGCAATGTATATATTTTCTGAACGGTCATGGCATGAACTTTCTTTTGGCTGAAAAAATTTTTTTCAAAAATTAAAATTCATTAAAAGAAGCCGATTTTTAAGTTTTGAAAGATCAGCAGAAGCCAGGAACTAGCCGTTCGGTGGAAAATTAGCCCATGTCCCAGACATTTTGAATCCCGAATATTAGCTCATTTCGTCAAAAATTGTGATAGTTATTCAATTTTTTAGATTTTCAAAATCCTTTGATCTTTGCCGTTCTTGCAACTTTGACTGGCTATTACTCGCGACTTACTCAATGCAAAAATTTTTTAATTGGATTTTCAGGACCGCTTGCGTGTCAGCTTTCATGTGATATACGTGGTTTTCAAAATTTGAAAATCGATTTTTTCGAAAAATACCACTTTTTGACCCAAAATTTCGACAATGCGCATCCAGCAAAAGTGGCTAAAAATAACATTATCATAAAGTTTAATCTGAGCTGCATCCAACGACATAAAGTTTTAGTGGCTACGGTTTAAATTACCCCAGCAACGAATCTGATTTCCTATTTCAGCTGATTTCTGACAAGTTGTGCTATATTGTGCATTGGTTTGCCGCAAATACTGTAAGCTAGCCAAAAACCGGCTAAAAAGCGAAATTGTTTAAAAATTCGTTGCGGGTGCAATATACGTCGTAGCCACTAAAACTTTAGATCGTTGGATTCAGCTCAGATTAAACATTATGACAATTTTATTTTTACCCACTTTGGCTGGATTCGCATTGTCCAAATTTTGGGTCAAAAAGTGGTATTTTCCGAAAAAATCTATTTTCAAATTTTGAAAAACCACATGCATCACATGAAAGCTGACACATAAAGAGGTCCTGGAAATCCAATTGCAAAATTTTTCCATTGAGTGAGTCGCGAGTAATATCCAGTCAAAGTTGGAAAAGCGGCAAAGATCAAAGGATTTTGAAAATCGAAAATATTGAATAACTATCGCAATTCTTGACGAAATAATCTTATATTCAGGATTCCATGTTTGCGACATGGGCCAATTTTCCACCGAACACCTAGTTCCTGGCTTCCACTGATCTTTCAAAACTCAAAAAAATCCACTTCTTTTAACGAATTTTAATTTTTTTAAATAAATTTTTTCAGCCAAAAGAAAGTTCATGCGATGACGGCTCAGAAAATATATACATTGCTGCAGCAAAAATGTACCGGTAATGCAGTATAACCAAAATTTGTACTTGAAATTGTCTAATTTATGTAACAGTCAATAATTGCCAATATTTGCACGAAGATTTGCATGCATCTCCATAGTTACTCTCAAAAGTTTCTTTTAAAATCTTTCTTAGATTTGTTTGGCTGGGCCAGGTCACGTGTGATCGCGTGACTGGGTGTTCTTTCGCTATTTCAAAGGGCCCAATCAGTCTTTGTTCTACTTCTAGAGTGTTCTTTATTGGAAAATTATATGCACGCGTGTTTCTTTCCAATTATCCTACGGACTTCCGAGTGTCTGCGAACTTCGGCTAGAAGAGTAGAAGACCTCTGATCTGGTGATAGGTCGGACGGAAGTTTCATAATTTATTTGATTGGCGCATTGTTTTGTATTTGCTTATCAATATTTATTATGGCTTATGCTTGTATGGTCTAAATTGCTAATCATCTCTTGGATTCCTGCTTCGTAAGTCTACGAATTTTCCACCGTTATTTTCTGGCTCACGCCCCCACCCCTTCTTGTAGTAAATTTATATCACGACCATTTGCCCTATTGTATTGTAGCTAGGAAGTTTTGCTTTAGTTCGGTAGGTTGCCGCCGTCTAGGATTTAGTTGGTTAGACTCTGGCCGTAATTGGGGTTGAGTTTAGGGGTCACCGTAAATTCTGGTTTTATCTAATTGGCGAGGCTTGTTCAAGGTCGGCCTGGAACTATCTCCAGTATACGTCGCGCATCCAGTTTCTGGGGCCAAATCTTTTAACTTTTTTCATTCTTCTTTTTAGGGGTGACTTGTTCGTCAAATCAAAGAGGGCTTCCCTCTGTATAACTCAAGCGTCAGTCTTACTGTGGGAAAAACCTAGTGTCTCTTCTTGTGACGTCGAAGGGAAACAACCTGTCCTCGCACTCACAGACACGCAGGCTGGACTTTGCACATTCACACAAACTGATAGGAGGGCAACTGAGAGTGAAACACTTGATGTTGCAGTAAAAAAGGAGTCAAGCTGATTTAAACTGGACACATGGTGAACGAATTCATCAGACAAGAACCATATTAATAAAGTACAATTGTGAAGTAATAATAAAATAACAGAAGCACACTAAGTAAAGCATAGAGTTGGTAATTTGTGAATTCTAAGTAGACTTTTCCAATCTGCCAAGTTTTCAACAATAGTTAAGACAAAAGTGTACATTTCTCAATACAACCGTTAATTATGTACCCAGTTAATTATAGTTACAGGTTTCTGTACAGTACAATCATACAGTACATTTTGTATGTAAGCAAGCATAACATTAATTAATAAGTACCAATTAGCTAATTACAAATCAAGGAGAGTTAGTTATTTTCGTTTCGCGTTCTAGGGTAGAATTTGTAATCGAAACATCTCATCAAAACACTAGAGGCAGTCCCTAGATCCTCAGTAAAAAAATTTGTTCAAAACCTCCTGTTTTGTAAATATAGGAATATATATTGCCCTTTTGGAACCAACTTTCTTGAAATTCTACGGCCAACTGAAAGGATTTCAATTTCCCGCATCTTCCCTTCAAAAGTTAAGCGTCCGTTTCCTGAGACAAAGTTTAATACTGTGTTTTCAGTTTCGTGTTTAAATTAAAATGTTTACTGACTGAAAGTATTTTCAGTTTTAGTCTCCGGGCCTCCCGGCATCCGTGCCTCTCCACCTCTACACTCGCCCACTCAATATTACACGTTGTGCGGAGTATATACTACCCTTTCTTGTCATGTGGCAAGCTGCACATTCACTACCAAAGTGTACTTGGTCGGCAGTTGAGTTGGTGAAAGTGTCAGCCATCCATCCATTTGCGAAGGAAACAGCTTTAATTTTATGTTGTTGTGGTAGTGTCAGTAAGGCTACAAATCAGTAGAATTGGAGCCACATCTGTCCGCGTTATCGTGCTTGAACACCTTGAGAGACATTTGAACTTAAAACCAAAATTGCCATTTTTCACGTTTCAAGTGGCGGAAAACTAAAATGCTTGTTCGGAATTCTTTCATATTTGGCACACTTTTGTAGACCTATTGGGTGTATGTTCACAACAAATTTTAGCCTCCGCGGATTTTACCTGATTCAAATTATTTAATTCTGGGCCTAAAATTTTTCTCACTTTCGACAGATCTTCAAGTTCAGGCCAAGATTGCTTCCAACCGCTGGGGTTACAGCAAAGCTAATGTGTTGTCTAAGTTACCCAAAATGTCTTCTGTCATTGTGCTAAACCGTAGATATTTTCATCGTACCAAACTGCTATGAGAAATTGTTAAGTATTTGTTGGGTGTAGCCAAAATCGGGGGGGGGGGCAAATTCTACGAAGCGTAACGGGTCACAGGAAAGCAGTTAAGAACCAAAGATAGGAAACTTTTTGCCCACACACATGCTTGTGCCAAAATGAATCAAATAGAAAGATGTTTGGGCAAACGTTGAGTCGCCTCCCGCCTTAACGCTGCGTTTTTGGTGAAGCTTCCAATGGCTGCAGTATATATAAAATTTGGTAGTATGTTCATGGCTGCATGAGCTAGAGTTGGTTTAGGATTAGTAGGCTAATTTTAGTGTTGTAGATTTGTTGTTAAGCCATGGTAAAGTAGTTGTGTCAGCTGAGTATTGTCACTGAGTCAAGCAATAAATACCGTTAGCAAGGTTTTACGAAGAAAATATTGTTGATTTTAAGTTGACGTTGGCCAAGGAAATTACGCAAGGATTAAGTTTGTGGATGTCTCTATCTGTAGACACGTGAAGTCAAGTCGAGCAAGAATGCACAGCTTGAACACGAACTTTCAAAATTCTAAATTGGTGGTGGATATCTAAATGTGTAGATGCGTGAAGTCAAGTCAAGCAAGAATGTTAGGCTAATTAGAAGAGAAAATTTAAAAGTATGAGTTCTTGGATGTGTGTACCTCTAGACACCTGAAGTCAAGTCAAGCAAGAGTTCTAGGCTAATTTGAACAGAAAGCATCAAAATTCTAAGTTGTTAGATATCTAGAGGTGTAGACGCCTGAAGTCAAGTTAAGCAAGAATGCTAGGCTAATTTGAACAGAAACTTCCAAAATTCTGAGTTGGTGGATATGCAAATGTGTTGCGGGAAGTCAAGTTAAGCAAGAATGCTAGTCTAATTTGGACAGGAAATTTCAAAATTCAAAGTTGCTGGATATGTAAAGCTTTAGATGCCTGGTGGCAAGCCAAGCAGGAATGCTAGGCTAATTAGAAGCGAAAATTTGAAAGTTATAAGTTCTTGGATGTCTGTGCCTCTAGACACCTGCAGTCAAGTCAAACAAGACTTTTAGGCTAATTTCAACAAAAAACATCAAAATTCTAAGTTCTTAGAAATCATTTGAGGTGTAGACGACTGAAGTCAAGTCAAGAACGCTAGACTAATTTGAACAGAAAACTTGAAAATATTTTGGGCTATAATGAATAAAAATCATTACTTTATTTGTGTAATCATGTATTTGTATTTATGCATGCGTTAAGCCAAGTCAAGCAACAATGGTCGGCGTAAATGAAATTTTGTTGGCTTGCTAGTGTAATCATGTGATAGAAGCTGCGGGTGGAATATGTGGCCGCTAGGCCATGCCAACCAACGAAGCTTGTCTTAGCTATACATGTCTTGGTCTAAAATAAGCCAAGTGAAATATGAACATATGTTGACATAGGGGTGTTACCTTGGGGGGGGGGTTGGCTGACTTAAATTCACTTACAACTTACAATATCAATTTTACATTCTTATTTTTGACCAAGTCCTTTTAAGCAAAGCCAAGTTTTTTTGGTTGGTTTGGCATTCACGTCACGTATTTGTACCAATATACATGAAGTGACATTTACCAAACCGAAACGAGCAACATAGCATTTAGCTATTATTGCATTTAAACTCTAGCATGGTTGGTTGACTAAAATTCACTTACAACTTCCAATACCTGCTTACAACAATCACTTTTCTAAAACTTTATATTCATCGTGTTAAGCATAGTTCCTTGGCTGGCTTGACTTAACCCTTTTACAACAACACTCAATTATTCAGAATTCTTTAAAAGTTTATAATTATGCAAAGTCTTGCACTCTTTCGCGTTTAAGCCTAGTTCCTTGGTTGGCTTGAATTCAACTATACTAAGCTACACATTATCCTAAATTAAACCACTACTCCACTTCCTCGGGCACTCCCTAAACCAGGTTTCAAACTGTTGGCAACGCTCTAAACCAACCCCACATTTCCTGGTCAGATTTTAAACCAACTTCTACTTGGCAACCATTTACGCCGCTGTCTTTAACAAATCACCAACAACATAACTCCTTTAGCCAACACTCCACTAAATTTAACCAAGAGTACATAATGATAAGAGTATGCTACTAGGCAAGCTCTCTTATCAGAGCGAAAACTATGCTCTGCTCGCTAACGGCCCACCCCTCCCCCCGCAAATCAGACCCTAGTGACACACCCCCCCCCCCCGCAAATCAGTACCTAGTCGAAACGGGGGTACGCTCACTCGCTCTATGTTTATGTGCTTAGCTCGAAAACACAAGCAATGTGTTAGCGAATTTTGTGCCTGCTTCGAGCTTTAGAACACAAACATAGAGCACGAAATTCTTTGAAGTGATGGGTCTAATTTGCGGGGGGGTAGGCCGTTAGCGAGCAGAGCACAGTTTTTGCTTTGATAACATAGAGTGTGCCTAGTGGCACACTCTTATATTATCAAGAGTACATAATAACTAAGAGTGTGACAAGCGTCCCACTCTTAGTTATTAGGCTGCAGACATCATCTGCACAATAACGGCCTACCCCCCCCCCACAACTGAGTGCCAGGTACACAATTGTGTAGCAGCACTCGCTTGTATGTTTGCATGTTGAAGCTCAAAAGTGGCCAGCTGCTGATAGAATGTTTTTGTCTTCAACATGTAAACATACAAGCGAGTGCTGCTACACAATTGTGTACCTGGTACTCAGTTGTGGGGGGGTCACCAGGTACTCAGTTGTGGGGGGGTAGGCCGTTATTGTGCAGATGATGTCTGTAGCCTAATAACTAAGAGTGGGACGCTTGTCACACTCTTAGTTATTATGTACTCTTGATTAACCAACAGTGCAGCCATCAACATCTTACCTAAAATCTAATAGCTTTATTTCAAAAAAAATATTGGTGAAAGCTGTATTGGACTCAGTTAGTCCTCTGAAGGCTGGTGGATAAGTGGCTATCACTACCCTGTAATGTAATACTAAGTCTCTAACTTTGATCTTGGTGTAACTTAGTATACGTTACAATTCAAGAAGTTTAGTGCTGTGCTTTCAGTTTCAGTTTCAGACTTCGGTGTTTAAATTTAAATGTCTACGATTGAAAGTATTGTTTCAGTCTCCGGTTCTGAAACATCAGTACTTTTGCTTTCTCACCAAAGGAACCTTAGTATTTCCCAAAATTGACTGCAACGAATATCTGATCTACAAGCGACAAAAATTTAATGTACATGTCGAAGCCAATTGGAAATCTGGCAGATAGCTATCTGGCATGAAATTCTTGCCACATAGTTATCTGACATGCTAGATAGCAAAATAAGACTGGCACAACTATCTGGCTTGACAGATAGTTATCTGGCGTAAATTTTAAAGCATTTGGATACGCGGTAGAAACTAAAATCGCCAGAAAGGAAAAAGAAAAATCTAAAGCAGCCCTGCATTAAATTTCGAAAGTTTTGTTGAGCATCTTGTGTGCTGTTGTTTATGATTGTTAATCATTCAGCTTAAATCAATAAGTACTACCCCACTTTTAAGTTTCGATTACTTGAAGTGCAAAATCTAGTAAAAGCAAGAGTACATAATATATAAGAGTGTGACAGCAGGCAAGCTCTCTGTTATCAGCTGCAGGTACATGCTATATTCGCTAACAGCTGACCCCCCCCCAAACGTGTATGCTCACTTCAAAGAAATCTTTGCGTTCTTAAGCTCGAAGCAGACACAAATTGGACGCACACAGGCATTGTGTTTTTGAGCTTTAACACGTAAAGTTACGGCGAGTGAGCGTACAGAAACATGTACAGGGTACACATTTGTTGGGGGGGGGGGGTAGCTAGGCACATGTTTGTAGGGCGAGAGGTCAGCCCTTAGCATGCAGAGCATGTACCTTGAGCTGATAACAGACAGCCTGCCATCTGTCACACTCTTATCTATTATGTACTCTTCGTAAAAGTCAAGCTCAAAAATCAAGCATTTTGCAATTGTGTTGTAAAATGGATGCGCTAGTATTCAAGGCACAAAATTAACAAAAATTAAACACTTTCTGCCTAGTTTGTACTGAAAAACTTTGTAATTACTCCCATACATTAAAAAATCAAATTAGCAGTGAGGAAAAAGTTTTGAAATTTTTTGCACGTACCCTGTGTCCTGCGGGCCGCGGGGAGCGAGGCGGGGTGGGTACCACTTTGCGAGTACTGGGGCGGGTAGCGGGCCGAAATTGGTACCCGCTTGCAACTCTGATTTGAGCAGCCATTTATGTATCAAAATGTAGCTAATATTTTCTATTTTCTCTTTTTAATGAATACCATGAAACTAAACGTTTGGTTTTTCAAAATCTTTAACTGTATTTTAGAAAAAGTGGTCTACGCGCGTCTACACCTAAAGTGGTAACATGTAGCCTAGACAAGATGCTACGATGCTACAGTTGGAAGCGTCGACGCTTCCAAAAGTATAATGGCCGTGTAGCGCGGTGACATGCTTCGACACGCGCCTACGCACGTCGACGTGCGTCTACGTGCGTCTACTCGCAGCTGGAAATATGAAATAAGCATAATACTTCCGCTGTATAACGTGTAAACTATATTATTGCATACGAGATTAATGCAGCACACAGAAGATTCCAACAAGATTCATAGATCACGATGTCAATGAAACATGCCAAAATATGAATTCTGTATATACTGCTTCTGGTAGTCTAAGTAATACTGAAAGTCAACAAATCTTCTTTGTTGCTTCTGATTGCCGCCAAGTCTAAAAGACATTGTTTCAAGTAAAATCTGTGAAGCCTCCACTTTTCCTAATCAACTATGGGCAATCTAAGATTTTCGTCAGCTTGATTCGCACATCGCTCCCTGAATCCGCCAATTGGTATTCTAGATCTAGAAGGCGCTTGACAGAAAACATATACGCTCAACGACATGGCCGCGCAATAAGCTTTTTTAAATAAAAGCTCCAGGACGACAAAAGATTGCGGGTTTTCCAACCTTTCCATTGCCGAGTCCGTAACTAGCAGAGATAGCCGCAGTAGCTGCCTTTTCTGCGCATCCTGAAAACAATACACTCAATCATAATAGCACATTACCCATATGTTGAGATTAACTTAATGAGTTGAATTGTCTATTCCAAACTGGTATAATGCATAGACATTAAAGGTGCTGGTTTTGTTTCTAGTATTTTTGACTCATACAGATTTAATCCTTTTTTGTACGCCCCACTCCAGTTGGATGTGCACCGGTTAGGAGTAGTGTCAGCCACGATAATTTTAAATTTTGACTATTGGGGAAGGTGATTGGCTGACACCGAATAATTGTCTTCACAATTACCCGAGGCGAGTACCAAGGCTGCAGATTTGTCCATCACCGTCTTCGTCATGAACGCACTTCGGCAGCTCCACCCGAAGGCGGCCGCCCCTTAACTCTCGGACAATTAATTGACATAGGCAGGAAGGGGGGATTGCTAAAGTCCGGTGCCAGCTGGCCCGTTTGAAAAACAAACATTGTAATTTTGTTGAGGGATCCTTAGGATACAAAGTCCCATGTTTGAGGCCGATTGATGCAGATGGTACATTCTCCCAATTTGATCAGCCTTTTGTGTTGCGTACAGCTTTACGGCCGTGACGTGATAAACGTTAAACAAATTTTAATAAAAACATTGACCCGGAGGGACCTTTTTCACCCCCCAAGCCGAGTGTCTTTAATAGAAATAAATAAAAATAACATACTTTGAGTTTGTGCTTACCACTCGCCTGGTAACCCCTGGCGAGCGAGGGGGGTGTTGTTGCTGTTGTGGCAGTTGCAGTTGTTGGTGTTGTTGCTGCTGGTGTTGTTGTTGTTGCTGTTGTTGCTCCTGATATCGCTGCTGATGCTGATACTGGAGCTGTTGGTGCTGTTTGTGCTGAAGTTGTTGCCGATGTTGTTGCTTTTGTTGTTGTTGTTGTTATTATTAACTACCGGCTGACCGTCCGGTATCAGACCGGTAATTAGAGAGGCGAATCGATTGTAGGAAATTCAGGTGCAACTCTACTCGCAAAATAGATCCCTAATAGCCTGATTTACTGTTTACAACCTACGATTTTAATAAAGGATATAGGCGTACCAATAAAGCATAGCAAATACAGTAAAGGCATACAAAGCCCGCAGACGACTGATCTCTACGTTAGACACACACCAACTGACTAATTGACTGATTTGGCTAATTAACGAAAGGATCAAAACCGAGGTTTCTACACATTAGGGATAAAGAAACCATTCAAACGATTAGTGAAATACACTTCGCGTAGCGAAGCGAGTATTTACCATTGTTGTTGTTGTAGTTGTTGTTGTTGCTGTTGTTGTTGTCGTCGTCGTTGCTGTCGTGACTGTTGGTCCAAGGCGAAGCGAGGGGCTTGAAGGGGATGGCTGCAAAGATGGTTCGAAAATTTTTATAATTTTGCAAGATGCCTACAATTCTTTGCAGCCATCCTCTTCAAGAGCTGGATGCAATCACTCTATTATACTCTTGATCCAAGTTTAAGTTGCCAGTGTTTCATATAACTTTCATTTAATCCTTTACGCAAGTAGCTAAAACTTACGAAATAACTTATTTTCGTGCTCTCTAACATTCTAGGACCAGTCCCGTTATTTTAAGCGAAAAGATAAGAAGCACGTAGTCGATACAGCTGATTGGTTGCTATGGCTGCTGGAAGGAGGGCATCGAAATGAACATTTTTGTTTTTACAACCTTTCAGTTTGTCTCCAGTGGTTAACTCAGTATAAGCAAAACCAATTGAGAATGTCAAAAAATGATCATTTTCCAGGAAATCAGCTTTTTCAAAATTACTGCCAAATCTAACAGACAATTTTTGTTAATTTATACGCAGTCGATACACAATCTAGTTGCACATTTTTCAATGCCTGTTAGCATGAGCTCGCTGCTTTGAAGTAGAGATTTGACCGATTGGCAAAACTGTGATTATTTTGTTTTGAACATAGTTTTTTCAAAAACTACTCCACCGCCTCCAGAGATTCTTGGCAGAGTGGAAATCCGCTCTTCTGTGGAGGGACGTTTTCTTGGTTTGAGCTAAATCTTTTTCAGTTGCGAGATAACTCAAAAGTTGCGAAATTACGTGTTACCCCACATTTTACCGATTTTCAGGATCTGCTGACACAGATCTAAAAAACACGTCCCTCGGCCTATCTGTCCTTCATATTACGGCACAAAAAGAACTTTTGGCCAATTCTACAGTTTTGAGAAATCGATGTTCAAACATTTTTGGAAATTGTTTGCTGATTTTGTTAGTTTCGCAAGCTCATTTGAATATACTGATTATGCGCTTTAAATTGCTATATAAAGTTCCTTCCAACTTCCAACATTGCGAAAGTTATAGCGTTTCAAAAAATCTCCACAAAAGCACTGCACAAAAGGATACCACTACTTTTAGGGGGCTTCATAGTGAAACATTTTTGGTGACGGATTTCTCTCATTTGCTCACATAATAGCAACATATGTCGTGCATACCAAGTTTAAAATTTGTGGTGTCGTTCGGTCCTCCGTAAGTTAGGAGCCGGCAAGTTTTCGCAAATTTATTTCGTGTTTTTAGCGTATTTTGGTATATACACATTTAAATACTATAACATTTTCGTACAGTTTCAAGCTGGAAAGGCTTTATCCGAAGTTTCTTTAGAGAAGTTTACGGAAAAATAAGGTCGTACTCCCCAGGTTTGTAATGAAATATTTAACAGCGCTTAACTTAAAATAGAAACATTTCTATAAGAAGAATTCGTCCCTGCACGAGAGTTTGATAATTAATCTGATCTGCCATATTTTGAAAAATCGCTGTGCTGTGAAATTCGAGGTCTGAGGACTCCGATTTGCGCGCTGAAAAGCACTGGACATTGCTGCTTTCAGGAAAGGGCCGAGTAGAGTTAAAATTAGCTGTTTGAACTTGTTTTAATTCCACTCAAGCTTGAGTTTCCCTCTTTTAACTCCTTCATGAGAAGGATCGAGTTAATTTTAACTCCACTCTTCTAGGAGCCCGCTACACGGCACGGCATAAACCCTAGTTGTGGCAGTCACTGCAAGTTACTTAAAGGCAGGTAGATTGCGACTGCATAGTCGCCCCTCTTTTCAGCTCTTTGATATTGGCACTTCGATATAATACAAAGAAGTATTGCCTTTGACATCGATTATGGCACGCGAAAACTGATATATCCATATCCAGTTTCTGCTATAGTTTGAATAGCTCTTGCCTCGACTTCTGCAGAGCTGACATCTCGACTTTACAACATAAAACCTCCGTTCCTTCACTGCAAATCCACTATTTGTGCTTGTTCGAAAAAGCTTGATACAATCCAGAATATTTCTTTGTGAGATTTCATTGGACGTTTTATATTCCACACATTTTATGAGGAATGAGCTGAACCCGGTTTTCTGAAGGACCCTATTTAAAGAAGGCGGCTGCAAACTGTGTACTAGGTCGGAAATGTTGCTTTCACCGAGTTGCACGCCAAGCCAGAAAAGACATCACATCCGCAGCAATAACTTGGAAACATAGGATAGTCAGAAAGTTCATACTGTCTGAAACAAATAGTTTCGCTATACATCTCGAGTCGGATCCGCCTGGGCGAAAAGCTTGACAATATTTTGAAGCTGGAAAATTTTCACAAATTGTACCTCAAAATTCCTTCTAGTGCAGGCCCTCCTAGCTCTCGTGCGACTTTTTACTTGGCAAAACAGCCTGATTGGGTGCAAAAAATATGTACAAGTTGCATTGTTTGTATTTCAGCAAACCTGTAATGTTCAGCCCATCTTCAAATACTATTTCTCCAGAACTTGCCTCCAAGATACACAGATTTTGATTTAAGGTGATTCGGAAATTCCACTGATTAACTTGCCACATTAGTTTCATCAGTACTTCGTCGAAACTGTAGTTCGAATAGAACTGAAGAATCGCTGAAACCAATGCGTAAAAATGGATCGATCCAAAGCCCCTATACTTTCTAGAGTTTATAGGAACCGTAAACTTTCCATCGATCGAGGCAGAGGCTATTTTACAAATGTGCTTTAGCAGCACAATGAGAATTTTTTGAGCAATGTTGATATGATTCCAGATTACCAGATCTCTGAAACACTTACAAAACTGCATAGTTGGCACCCATATATATATATATATATATATATATATATATATATATATATATATATATATATATATATATATATATATATATATGTATATATATATATATATATATAGTTGGCACCCATATATATATATATATTTATCTATATTTATATTTATATAAAACGATAGCAACAAAGACCCAGGAAATGTCACAATATCCTTTTGTGCACTTATTGACAACTTTGCGCCAATTTAAGGTCAACTATAGCCGAAGGATGCAAGCAAGCACATTGAGAGAATTGAAGTCTTGTTTGCTGCGTTTTTACCCATTTTCCAATTTCATACAATTAACAGCTTGAATATGTCCACCTTTGTAGCCCAATATCGTTTCCGTCTGATACTGGGTTTCCCATTAAAAGTTGCTCAATGGCTGTAAAAGCAAAATTGTTCATTTCGATGTGATTTTGAGAAAAGTGTAAATTTGAGTCTTCAGTTCAAGTCCCCCAGGAGACAGAAAAATTGAAAGAAGCTTTCATTTTATTTCATAATTTTTGATGCGATTACTTAAGACTCGAGAATTTCAATAATTTCAAATGACTTACAATTCTTTAGAGTTCTGAAAAATTTGGTTGTGCACTGCGTCGGCACCAAAAGTGCACTATTTAAAATTTGGCTGCTTGCTACTCATTCGAAATATAAAAATGGCGTATCCCCAGTCTGTCAATTTCCCCAGTTTGTCAACTCTAATCGTTATAATTAATGTTGTCCTCAGTTAGTCAACTCCTTTTCAGTTCCTCACTTTGTCGACTTGTTTTCATGTCAATCAGTTTTTCTTAGGGGGGGCTTGTACTCACTAAAATAACGTTTTAACTTTAAAAACGTATTAATTTTTGTTAATTAAATTTTATTTCACTTAAACTCAGATTAAATTTCTCACTATCTTTACAACTTTTAAATTTTTAAAGCTTGTACTTAGTTGATGCTTTCCAGATCAAATCTTGCAAATGATTAAATACATAAATAATATTTCTGTTTAAATTAGATGAAATTATTTGTGAAATATAGACAAGGCACATTCAAAATTACTTACATGCACAGAAATTGTCAACACAGCTGGCAGTTTGTGTAAACAAAGCAGTTAATAGTCCACACACAAATGACAGATGGATGGATTGAAGCTTGCTCACAGACAAGCCCTTGGAGATGGAGTGCCCGGATCGCCGGTACTTGAGGCTCAACGCATTAGCATTCAAAATATACGAGCTACCTGGCGGCTTATCAAACTCCGATAAACCAGCCAATGCGCGAAATGCTCGCAATTGACCTGATGGAGGTCGTAGTCCGACTGCTTTCCCTCCAGCTGTGCCAGGAGCATCAATATCTCGACAGTTGATCGTTTCGGTCCAGTCTCGACACGTGATCGATCATCAATGAAAAAACTATTTCTACCGACACATCGAATCGACTGAGTTCGAGTGGGCAGTGATCGGTCAGTTCGGCAATCACGAGTTCACCAGATTTCTTTCTGACAATCACTCCACAGTGGTAATACAAGGGTAATTCCATCCAAGTTCCAACTCACTCTATAGCCACTATTATCCCGGTATGTCGGCGAGCAATGTTCAACTGCTTGCTTCTATTACAGATAATCAGCGCATGTCCACAGATCAGCCCCTCGAACTGTCGACAGTACTCTTTGATTTTGTCATCAGTTACCAAGGCGGCTGCGTTGAAAAGCACAACAAACTTAAAAATCTTGTACATCAATCGAGTCATCGTAAATTCGCAATGGCAGCAAAAAGAATAACCTTCAGAATGTGATTAATCAACATGGTCAACATTAGTATTTGAGAACGATCTGTTAAATCAGACCGTCGACGGCCTGACAATTTTTAGGTTCGACCTCCGTCGGTCGGTGGCCGACAAAAACCGATGACCAACGACCGGTCGGTCAAAGGTTTATATACTGATACTGCTTTTTTAAAGTTATCCTATTACGCAGCTAAATCTGCACCATGATTGCATTTCGCCCTCAGCCAGCTGAGGTTGGGAAGAATGTTGGTACTTGAAATTTTTTGATTGATTTTTCAAGATAAAACGTTTTTACTTGGCCTTCCCAGCCAAATGAAGTGCACCTCTTGGCCGGCCGATAGACCGGCAGGCCGGCATTCCAGCAGCCGGTGCCGGCTGGTCGTTTTCCACACAGTCGGTCAACAACACTACCCCCCATGCCCAGATTCCAAAAACAAGGCCGCTTATGGACTAAGTGAAGTGACTACAGTAACAAAACGTGTCCGTTTTACAGTTTAAAAACAGGAATAAAAACTAATTAACATTTGTACATGCAAATTACATACGTTATGCCGTTCTCAAACACTAATCAAAATCGTCTTACAGTTTTTGAAAAAGAACAAACACTAGAATGTGGTGTAATCTGGGTTATTACAATGATACAGTGGTAGTAATAAGAACATGCTTCAGAATTTGGTTTGTAGTAATGATAAGAACGTGCTTTAGAATTTATAAATCAATCTGTTATTATAATTTTGCAGTAGATAGCTTGTCAACTATACATAGCTTGCCAACTATTTCAGAAGAGCAGTGGGTCTTACCGCAATTCACCAACCATTCTACCTAGCAGTCAGCAGACTTATATAATTCAAACATTTAACATAGGCTTTGAGAAAAATACATATCAATAAACAAAACTTTCCGGCAGTCGGAAATGTTTATATATTTTGGGCGAAACCTGTTTTTCGGAGTCATTCTTTGTCTAGAGCTTGTCCCTGATAGCGGTGTTTTGTTGTTAGTTTGAGGCATTGGGCAAGAGAATATTTGCAGGCATTCTGTTAGTTTATTTTAGTAGTCTATTTCAGTTTCCGTTTTAGTCACGATCCAAGATAATTTCAGTTTCTATCGGGGAGCGAAAATTGTTTAAGTTCCCGTCGGTAACACAAAATTGTTTCAGTTTTAGTTCCAACCAGTTTCTTGCCTTTAAACATAATATATCTTATGAATTAATGATAATTTAGACACCCTTTTCAGAATATTGCAGAAATAGGATTAAAATCTTCAAAGCTTCACGCTTTGAAGAAAAACGGGAACTAAAGTCTAACCAAAAATCTTGGAACCGAATTGTGAGAGTCTGTCCTGAGCTAACCTTTGAGGTTGGTCTATATAAAGTATCTATTTTTAGAAACCTCGGGAGGAAGAGAATCCAGTAAAACCATGATATGGTTTTACTTTATGTAAAACCAGGAGAATCCGATAAAACTATCATAGCCGGTCTATATCCGGTTACCGGATACTAAAGCGATTAAAACGCTTCAGATTCGAAAGGAAAACGCTAATTAATCCATACTCTAGCATGTCAGTCCTTGGCCCAAAACATTTCCGAACATCGGGTCACACCCGGTCCATGTCCAGTAACCGAATGTCTAGGTCAGAAAAACTGTACAACAAGACGGGTAGGTCCTACAGTTTTGCAGATTAAATTTTTGGATTCCTCGGGTCGAAATTAGTCTGCATACGAACTGCTGTCCGATTTGGACCAAAATTGACGTGATCTATGGTCGTACCCGGTTCGAGAAAAACCGGACAAACTGTTTTCCGTTCGGATAAAAATTCGTGAATTTCGGATAAAAAATGTTAGTTTTTGGCACAATGAATATTTTGGAGGCTACTTTTATTTTACCGTGTCAAAGCAGTCGAATATCCGGTAAATTTCCGGTTATGAGCATTGAAATTTGAGATTTCAGGGGCTATTCTCAGTATCCAGGTGGTCCGGAAATTATTTCATCAAAATGTTATTTTGTCTATCCCTAACAAGCATCAACCTCAAATTACTTCATGTCTGCTGTAATTTTTGAATTACAGCGCCTTAAAAATGGGCTGATTTTGCTTGTTTTGTCTATTATTAAAGCGGACATGAGATTTGATCCCATACGCTAATCTTTGTAGCATTGCATATAAGTTATTTCTGATCTTTTAAAAGACTGCCATTCAAAAATTACAGCAGCTGTAATGCAAGTAGAGTCAGCCATTACTACTAAGCAGTACGAGGCGGGTACTGCGCACAAGGAGACGCTAACCTGAAGGAGGCGTTGTTCCAGTCGATCTGTAATTAACAACCTCGCCAAAACTAAAGGAACAACGTGTGAAACCTACCAAAATTGTTGACAAAAACCCCACAACTACACGCTCAAATTAAACTAACCCTGGACTGCACCAACAAAGTATAAGAATAGCTGCGGAATAGCAAAAGGCTAAGTCTGATTTTTGAATGGGAAATCAGTAGTTAACCTTCTGCTATTCTGCTACTATTCTTAAACTTCGTTGGTGCAGTCCAGAGTAAGACTGCCAAATTTTGTCTAACTACCTACCTACCGAACAATCAATACTAAAGCCTAGAGTAGAAATAACTGGAGGCCTAAATTTTAAAGAAAGGGATTTTAAATGAAGACACGAAAATTTCACAAATCTAAGATACAAACAAACAAAAAATAAACCCGTCACAGTAATAGTGGAATACAATGACTTACAAATTACCAGACAGAGGGAGGGCATAATATTTCCATACAGAGGATATCTATAAAATACCAATTCCAAATAAATACGTAGGGCTGATTTGGCCGGTTCGACCAAACCTGGGTACTGTTAAAAATAATAGAAGGGACCAGAATAAGCCAGTATATAAATAACACACCAGTATATAAACATACACAGAAGCTCCTTGGTAGACTAGAGAGAAAAGGGCCAGCAATAGAAAATAACATACAGAGTAGGGGCAATTGTTAGCTATAGATGCATCAAAAAGACAACCGCTCGCTGTGAAAGAAAACGTAAACACTGACTACTTTTAGTGATTACACTCAGACCATCCCACCATGTTGGAATTTGATTGGCTAGAAAAAGTCTAAAAAATTCTGGAAAAGTTACAACACCGCCTGGCGGCCAGACAGACTGAATAAAAGCACGCTAGGAAATTAATATAGAAACGAATCACACCAACTCTATAAAAATCTACACCCGACATAACACTAAAACCCCCCATTACACAGCTATGAAGTAATTTGTGGTTGATGCTTATTAGGGGTAGACAAAATATCATTTTAATAAAATAATTTCACTACCGAACCAACCGGATACTGAAATAGTTAGCCCATAAAATCTCAAATTTGAAAGCTCATAACGGAAATTGACCGGATATTCTATTACTTTAACACCGCTAAAGTAAAATAGCCTCCCAAATATTAATCATGCCAAAAACGAACATTTGTTATCCGCGACTCCGAGCACCAGACCGGAAAAACAGTTTTTTCGTTTTTTCGAACCGGATGCGACCATAGATCATGCAATTTTGGTCCAAATCGGACACAGTTCGTACGCAGACTAATTTCGACCCGCGGAATCCAAAAATTAAATCAGCGAAACTGTAGGACCTACCCATCTTGCTGTACAGTTTTTGTAACCTTGGCATCCGGTTGCGGGACGTGGACCGGGTATGACCCGATTTTCGGAAATGCTTTGGGCCAAAGACTGAAATGCTAGAGTGTGGATTAATTAGCATTTTACTTTCAAATTTGAAGCGTTTTAATCGATTTAGTATCCGGTAACCGGGTATGGGCCGGATATCATGGTTTTACTGGATTCTCTTCCTCCCGAGGTTTCTAAAAATAGATACTTTATATAGACCAACCTCAAAGGTTAACTCAGGACAGACTCTCACAATTCGGTTCCAAGATTTTTGGTCAGACTTTTTCTTCAAAGCGTGAAGCTTTGAAGATTTTAATCCTATTTCTACAATATTCTGAAAAGGGCGTCTAAATTATCATTAATTCATAAGATATATTATGTTTAAAGGCAAGAAACTGGTTGGAACTAAAACTGAAACAATTTTGTGGTACCGACGGAAACTTAAACAATTTTCGCTCCCCGATAGAAACTGGAATTATCCTGGATCGTGACTAAAACTGAAACGGAAACTGAAATAGACTACTAAAATAAACTAACAGAATGCCCGCAAATATTCTCTTACCCAATGCCTCAAACTAACTACAAAACACCGCTATCAGGGACAAGCTCTAGACAAAGAATGACTCCGAAAAACAGCTTTCGCCCCAAATATATAAACATTTCCGACTGCCGGAAAGTTTTGTTTATTGATATGTATTTTTCTCAAAGCCTATGTTAAATGTTTGAATTATATAAGTCTGCTGACTGCTAGGTAGAACGGTTGGTGAATTGCGGTAAGACCCACTGCTCTTCTGAAATAGTTTCTGAAATATGTTAAATGTTTGAATTATATAAATAGCTGCCACAAAGTATATATTTTCTGAACCGGAGAGATGAGATCTTTCTTTTCGTGAAAAAATTTCTTTGAAATTTCCCGTGCGATTTCAAAGGGCGCCGCTTTTATATGTCGAGAAAGATTGGTACATGCTTCTACCGCGATTTTTTCAGGAAACGTTTCTCCTTGTATGAAAGTCGTACACACCAAATTTCAACTTTTTTGGTTGAAAATTGCGTGAGTAATTCCATTTTTTATATTTTCAAAATCCTTTGATCTTTGCCGCTTTTTCGACTTTGACTTTGACTTTGACTTTGATTACTTGCGACTCGCTCAATGGAAAAATTTTTCGATTAGATTTTCAGGACCGCCTAGGCGTCCGCTTTCACCTGATATATGTGCTATTTAAAAATTTGAAAGTCGATTTTTTCAAAAAATACCACTTTTTGACCCAAAATTTCGGCATAGCGAATCTAGCAAAGGTGAGTGAAAATAACATAATAATAAAGTTCAACTTGAGCTGAATCCAACGATATAACGTTTGTATGCCTGCGACTTATATTGCGTCCGCAATGATTTTTCAAACAATTTTCCTCATATCAGCTGGTTTTTGGCTACCTTTGATGTTGCCGCCTTGATTTGCCTGAACCAGTGTAACCAAGAGTACACAATAACTAAGAGTGTGACAAGCGTCATACTCTTAGTTAATAGGTTGGAGACATCGTCTGCACGATAACGGCCCACCCCCCCCCACAAATTAGACCCCAGTGACCCCCCCCCCACAAATGAGTACCTAAAATAGCTCAGTTGACGATGACGACTAATGCAAATCCACTTCACGATGATTGTTCACAAATGGCAATAATAGGCATCAGAAAACCAACAATGTTAATCAATATTAAGCAGTAATCAATGTTATACCTGAAATAAGTAAAATAACAATTAGTTACGTAAGTATTATGGATCGTCTACTCGAACCATCTTCTAATAAATGCAAAGTTACCAAATTCATGGAAGTAACCAGTTCCGAAGCTCGATACTTGTGGAAGCAGGAAGTTGTTATTTTCCTCATTTGGAACCCAGGAAAACAAGTCCTACGTTCACTTATTGCGTTTCCATCAAATTAGCGTGTTAGCTACTTTCTAATTAATTAATATGTGCTAAAAGCAGGAAGTTGTTGTTAAGTTTATTGTTGGTGCACCAGAGACTTACCGTCGCCTGCTGATCGAATGGGCAGATAAAGACCAAGTTATTATTTCGGCTCCGTCCCAGTCTTTTCCTCAGCTTGTGTTCTTCCGATGGGCATCGAAACTTCTTTGGCGAGTGCTGTGGACGCAGCTGCCTCCCTCATTTTAAAACGAAGAGTTTAGTTAAAAGAGCAGCTAGTGGTGTGAGTGGGATGATGGCAATAATGATAATCTCAACTAAACAGTGAGACGATATTATATGTAATGAATTCTAGGTTAGAATTTTTCGTTACTTTTCAGGATTCTATTAGTGGTGGATTGCAGATCAGAAAAACTTCAATTTTTTGTTGATGAACGTAAAAGCAAGAATAGGGAGCTCAAGCTGTTGCAGCGAAGTAGATTAACAAACATCAAGGTTCGAAACTTCTTCAAAACACACAGGCTCCGTTGGATTAACGTCACAGTCATTAAGCCAACTACGAGTACCATAGTACGTTCGTACATATCGTCTAGGCTGTCTGCAACCTTTCCAGCTGTTGAAGAGGGATGATATATCTTCATTTCCATTTTATTTCAGATTTCCAAACATCCTTGCGATCGAACTCTGAACCATAGAAGTTGTATATGAGACAATTACCGAACATACAAAATCCGATTTTTCGCACTTTTTTGCCCACAACGGGGGGGGGGGTAGGTAGCGAAATCTTAAAATCTGGGGGGGGGGGGGCGCCAACATTTGTCCTTTTGGTGGGGGAGGTCCACCTGAGCACGCCTATGCTCGATATTCATCCTCCTGCAAATGTATGTCTGAATAGTAGCTAAGAAATCCAATTAGTAAGTGTAGTCTGAATTAGATTTTGTTTAATTCACAGTTGTAATTAGGTTTATAGTTAGATTTAGTTAGGTAGTAATTAGCTAAGGAATTGTATGATTGTGTGTGTTTGTGTGTGTGTAGGTGTGTGTGGGTGTGTGTGTATGTATGCATGTATGAAAGTATGAATGATATTTGTGAATATGAGAGTTATAGGTTGTGTGAAATTATGTTATTTTAGGAGGTTCGATTGTGTGTGGTAACTCACGTAAACTCCTTCTGTTTGACGAGGGTTGTGAGCTCTGCCGAAAAAGTGAACACTACTCCGGTAATAAGCAGGAATGATGTATTCGTGTGGCTTGTGTGAGTGAACGTACCCAATATTGATATGAGTATATTCTAGTCTAAATGCGGTACAAATGTAGCATGAATGCTTTGTAGAATATTTCCTTGATTTTACCCTAAATTATTCAAAAGTGAGTGCTAACTTCATCTAAAATCAATCTAAATTTGACTGCTGTGTACGGTCCAACGCCGTACATAGCTAATACATCTTCATCGCCATTTTGATTACATTTTCATTCATTCTGGTTTCAAACTTTGTCATAGTCGGCGGCGTGGGCGCCATTTCAATTACTACCTTTTCTCCGGCCTCGCTCAGTTGTCAATTGGGGGATTATTTTGGGGGTACACCCAAATACCTATCAGGTACTTGTCCACGGTTTGTTTTTGTTTTGTAATTCGTAATATCTACGTGGTGCTTGCTTAAATCCTTTTATATTATTTAAATCTGATGATGTGAAAATTATGCCAAACTTGGAATATCGTTTGCTTTGAACTGAATGTGTTTTGGTATCTTGTTTTATAAAGTAAATCCGTGTGAAAATTAGGGTTGTGCCGTTTAGTTTAATTAGGTTAGCGAATAAGTAGGAGGAGTCAGACATATTACACACTCTATCGAACCTTTAATCTTCATTGAGAAATCAAATTAGTTATTGCGAATATTCCAAGTGAATTTTCCGGAGATTCGTTGACACAACAATTTCTGACCGGGAGGTTTCGGAGGTGGACGGTCACCTTCAACCCCGCCGTCCACGAATGTCCACTAGATTCACCCCCCCCTCCCCCTCCCCCTCTTCACCCCCGCCCACCATCTAAATTCCTTGATCTCATCTTTATAATAAAGGGTAAAAACACCCTTAGAATCTATTTGTGTTACCCAGTACTGTTGCCTATTACTTTAACAATTCACTAATCTCATTTTTACCTTAATTTCATTCCTTTTAACCATCTTACACATTTTATATTTACAACCTTTACTATTCACCTTTTATTCCTTTCTATTTAACCTTACGAACTATTTAACGTTTCGGAGGTGGACGGTCACCTTCAACCCCGCCGTCCACGAATGTCCACTAGATTCACCCCCCTCCCCCTCCCCCTCTTCACCCCCGCCCACCATCTATTTCCCGAGAACCCTCTTTTCTAGGAAATCCTATATCTATTTCTGTGTCTACAGATGACTTACCGGGCCCATCTACTACACGGGCTTCAAACACTTCTCAAAATTCTCGTTCTGTTTCTATGGTTCAGGGAGGGTTTCAAAATTCTTGTTTGATCCCACTATTTCAACTTCCGTCTGGGTATATGTTAGTTCCAGAGTTTCCTCGTTATCCCCGCCCAGGTTTTTGTGATATGTGTGGCCAACCGGCTTTACGTACGTATCACCGTGGGGATGTTTTTATGGCTCCCCCTCCAAATTTTTTCGACGAAAATTTAACGGGTCCTACTTTACCAAATCCGTCCTCAAATTCTCAAATGTTCGCAAATTCTCTTATTTCTGATTTTTCTTTCTGGCGTTGGGACCCCGAAAATAGATGTTTACGTCCGGCTTGGGGCACTACATTCTGAGCACCTCATATGTTTTTGTTTTGTTTTGAGATAAGTAATTGTTATACAGTATACGTATGTATCAATTGTAATTTTGTGTAATCACTCATAACCATTTTATGTACTATGCATGTATTTGTTATATGGCTTATATAATTTGATTCTAATTTAACTAATGCATTTAAAA